>JARQOC010000010.1:121468678-121594709 GCA_033576535.1 Allobates femoralis | reverse complement strand
ACTATCTCAAAAGCTGTGCCCCCCAAGTTGTGTAGAGGGAGATAACCAGAGTGTGCACATTTCTTCCATTTATAAGTCTCAGTTCACCATGCCTGGTGAGATTATTATTAGTGAAAAACTCAGACTATCCCGGTTTTTGTGGATAGTGGAGCCGGGGTCAATTTAGTGGATTCTCACTTTGATCTGACTCATGGTCTGGTCTGTAGTGTTTTAGCGAGATCAATTCCAATTCTGGATATCGATTCTGCTCTTTTCAGCCAGACTAGTTTGACCCAAGTCGTACACAAATGAACTTGCACATAGGGACTTTTCACAAAGAGTTCCTGTCATGTTACGTCTTGGAGGGTCTGCCAGCTTCCATCATCTTAGGCCTTCCCTGGCTGAGAAAACACAATCTGGTGATTGATTGGCAGTCCAGAGAAGTAGTCAGTTAGGGCAATTTTTGTGAAACTAATTGCCTGCATGCTCTATTTCTGCAATCCTTGTTAAGTGTACCCCTTTCTCTTCTTTGGTGAAAGCCAAGGTGCTTCTGGGCAATAGGAATGAGATTTTTTCCTCTCCTCATGCTGAGAGTAAGCTTCGGTGGCCCCCCTTCCCCGGGAAAGTGGGTCGGGAGAGGGTGGTGTTGTCCACATAGTATTCTGAGGATAAGCGTTTTAAGACACGTAGGGACACCTCGTTGTCTGTCCGTCACAGAGTATGACCTCGTCTTCCAATTGCATGTGGGGTAATAAATGGTCAGGTCCGCACATGTGTGTGAATGTTTACATATGGGAGTACACTAAAAACATTAGTTGGATTTTAGACTCATACATAGAGCCATAATGGGATTTAACCTGTCAACTGGGAATGATAGATCAGACAGAATGACTCATTGCCCAAAATGTAAGATTCCAAAAACTGATCTATTGAATGGAATGTGGGAATGCAGAGATATTAAACAAATATGGGTAGCCATCAAACATAGCGCAAAGGACAAGTTAGATCTGGATATTCCACTAGTCCCAAATATATGGGTATTTCATGACATGAAAAGGGTACAGCTGAATAAAGGGGATTCACATTTATTACACCTCCTAGCAATGGCAACTAAGAAATTGATCCTCAAACAATGGTTGATGATATTCCCCCCTCAGATACAGGACACAATGACAGAACTAAAAAAAAGTAATGGGATGGGAAAGGATGGAGTCAGAAAGGGATAAAGACAATAAGATGGAAACATTTTTTTAAAAATGGAGGAAGTTTATATCTTCACAACTCTCAGACAAAGATATTAAACACACTGTTAACCTGTTCAGAGAGACAGCCTGGTACAGTCTGGAACACCTGAAGGGTTCTTTGGGAAAATTAAAACTATAAGACTACACTTGGACCAAGTGGGGGGTTGCAGCACAGGACTCGTGACTTCTGCTTTATAACGTTATACAACATTAGAATGATCTCTTTCTCTCCTTTTTCGCGAAGTAATG
Source organism: Allobates femoralis (assembly GCA_033576535.1). Classification (NCBI taxonomy): domain Eukaryota; kingdom Metazoa; phylum Chordata; class Amphibia; order Anura; family Aromobatidae; genus Allobates; species Allobates femoralis. Next base: position 121,593,237 of record JARQOC010000010.1, on the reverse strand, counting down.
ACATGGGGAGTGGGGAGGGTAAGGATAAGGGGTACAAAATTTATTGGATTGTGCATGACTGCAAATTGGTGACATAGTTCACGAATGGTTGTACTCTTGTTGGAAGTTAACAATAAAAATTATTTATAAAAAAAACATTAGTTTGTCTGGGGCTCTATGCTCAAGGTTTATCAGTCGGTAAAGGGTGACGGCCATCGTTAACCCTATGACATTTCGGCTGGATCTACCTCGACTACTTGATATCCCCAACGTATTCCACAGGTCATCACTCAGAAGAGGTGTCATGTCTTTATTAGCACTACCTTCCATCTGCGTTTTAGATAACCTTGAGGGTCAACTGACAATAGAAGTGAATGCATGTAGTTTGCGGTATTCCTTTAATAGGTTTTGTCCGATATTGAGGGTCTGGAAGACTCATGTAGAAGTGTGGGGTACTGTGATTCTATGACAGCTTTGGAGCTGAGGATTTTAAATGTGGTTAATTTTTGCAGGGCCAGCCAGGGTTAAAGTCCATTTTCTCTTTCTGGCAGCTTCAACCCTGCTTCTGTGTTTGCAGCCAGGTTGGTGACCATACCCACTTCCTATAAATAGTCACATGGCCCCATCACATGATGCCTGTGATAGAGTTACTCTTTTCTACACTGACCTGGTGCCTTTCTGCTGCTGGAGTCCTGGTTGGAGCAATGTCGCCTGTAACCTCTGCTGTTTGGGCTACAGCATGGGTCATACACTGTCTGTTTACCTGTCCCCATGTCGGATTACAGCAGCGGTGGTGCCCACCAGCCTTGAGACTAAACAGGCCTAGTGGAGGTGGCAGATGGGAAACAAGCACAGGACGGCGGCGGGGGAAGGACCTGCTTGGGAACGACACGGCAATTGAGGGACAATCTCAGAATGTGGCAAGGGTGTTCAATCCCCCGCTCCCTATCATCAGGGTCTTGGTTCCCCTATTTTCATCTTTAGCGCCTATATGTTGCGCCGTGCGCTGGACATCCCCTAGTCCAGTGTGACACAAAAATCTTGAGCCACCTTCTAATATGTCCACTGTAATTATCAGTGCATGAAGTCAAGGGATTGTCTTAATGCCTTGATGTGTTCAAGGAGCAACTTATTTGGTTTTCTTGAGCCCATCTCTAACATCACAACATCTTGATTATAACATGATGGGCAGATATACTCCAAGGTCAAGACGAGACATGATGATAGGTACACTCACCACCTAGTAGCACAAGGTTGGTCATAGTCTCACCTTTCTCTCTTAACGACTTTATATTCTAAGAGTTTATAGACGACAGGTTCCATTAAACTTACCAGTAACAGTATTTTCCATCTTGGCATCGTCTCCTCATTCTGCAGCATTATTGATCAGACATCAGTGTTGACAGAGCTTTGATACTTGGTTAAGCATTATTAAACATAATTTATGATATACTATGAACATGTACAAGACAGAATTTCATCTCCGTTACGGAGAAACAACATATAAATGCCTGAGCACCTAAAATAAAGGTGAACATAGCAGGAACCATATGACATCCATCATTGTCTAGCTATCACACTTGTGGCTATCAAAACTAACTTGGAGAAGTCTGCAGATGTTCCGCTCTTTTACCGGCGGTTATATATATATCTGATTAGTGGATGTCAGGCGTCTGCTGGCGTCTTGAAAACGGCTGCAAGTTCCATTCATCACAGCAGCTGCGCAGATGCTCAAAGATGTGCCCTCAGTTACATACTGCATCATGTCCTGCGCTTGATGAGCCGGCTTTCTCAATAAAGGATACTTATTGTCTTGCAATAAGTTATTCTAGAGATGCTGGACAGTCATTTTTATATGAAAAATGAATGTGATCATTTATGTACCTGATGTTGCAGAGAATGTTGTCATTAATCTGTGCTCCACTTTCCTCAAGACCTTTACTCATCACCGATGCAGCAGCAGATGGCCGGGAAAGAGAGTTACTTTGGACATTTTGTTCTGCGGTTATTTCAGTGACATGCTCTGAACCTTTGACACGCTGACCTTGTACGTTAAATATTGTGCCAAACTACCGTAACTGAAATTTTATGCACGATTGTAATGTCAAATAGTGCAGTGAAAATGTGTTATGTAGACACGTCTGTATCGCATGTCACCTCAGCACCGTTTCCACGTGGCAGTGAGACCAGTATGCATGGCATACTCACCCTGCCAGCGGTACTGCTGTGTCTGTTCCCTGTCTATGTCCTCCTGCTCCCAGGAGCTGCATTTACTGCACAGGCATCCACGAGACTCTTAAAGAGACAGTGTGCCCTGAACCCAGAAGTGATTCTCAGGCTATAGGTAAGAAGCACAGTGAATTTAAGGCACCTTCCCCCATTGGGAGGTGCCTGAGCAACGCGTTCTTACCCCTTGACATGTTGCTAGTTCTCAGATTTCCATCCTGTATTCCTGTGCCCTGCAACTCCCTACCCTGTACCTGTTGCCTTGTCCTGCATATACTGTGCCATATACCAGTACACACCTGCCTGCTTCTCCCATTCTGTGTACCAGTCTGCAAGTTTTTGCATCTGCCATGCCATATACCAGTCTGCACTCGCCTACTACCACAGAGTCCTGCTACTAGCCAGCTTCTGCCATCCGGCTTTATCAGTTATCCCAGAGACTCTGCACGTAAGAGCCGACCCCCTGGTGCCACGAGTCGTGGCATTTAGACCCCATGAGGTTGCACCTGGCGACAACATTACAGCTAAGTCTGTCTCCACGTTCATTAGTTATAGCAGGAGTCTCGGCTGCCCTCCCAGGCTCACTCCTCCATGCAGAGTTTGGTGTCACGATGCAGTGGGGCCACTCCTGGATGCTCGCCACTACTCGATGTGCGAAAGAGTTTGCTTAGGCCATGGACCCCACTGTCTCCAAATCACCAGCTTATGCAAGAGTTTGCCAATTTCTGGTAGACTCAGAACAGGATAATGGCATTTATGCAATCAATGGATACCCGTCTTAACTTCCTATATGCCTCAGATCCCTCTATTACTGCTCAGATTTTGGGTCTACAGCAGGAGCTCACCCGCCAACTAGAGGCACAGACTTGCATTCTAGATTTTATGACCTCGGCATGCATAACAATGGCTTAGTTGAATATCACTTGTTAAGGGGATGTCACACGCGTCGATATCGCTGTCAATGTCGCTCGTACGTCACGGATTTTCAGTCGCTCGAGCGATGTAAAAGTGACGCAGGAGCGACATTGAAGCGTGTGACCAAGCAATGCAACCAGCGATATGTCGTTGATCGCCGATCGCAGGTTTCACTGCCAGATGTAAAACCTGTCGCTCATCGCTCAGTAGACCTTGTGCATTGCTGCGTGTGACACTAAACTCAGTGACGTATTTTCTATTTTGACATCGTACAAGCGACTAAATAAAATCGCTCGTAAGATGGCGACATCACCGCATCGCTGGGTCATATTGACGAGTGTGACATCTTACCTGCGATAATTCCACATCGCTCAGGCGATTAATAATATGTGACGCATGAGCGATATCGCAGGCGACATTGACACGTGTGACAGGCCCTTTAGAAGTATTTCTATCCATAGATCAAGCTTTTGGAACAAGCTATTGTTATATACCATGACATCTATAGATACATAACTGATAGCATCTGGAGGCCCAGATGGTGGATACTGATTAGCCCACAGCTGTCTACAGTCAATGTGTTTGTTGCTTATACACATGCATGTTTTCTGATGGGGATAAACCACTGCTGGACACCTCTGGACAAGGCTTATATCCTGTTAGAAAATCAGTAGGTTGGGCTTATTGAAATTCAACAAGTGCCACCATTCTATCGCCTGTGATCTGCTTAAATACATGCATTTTACATTAAAAATTATTTTTGTAATTGTATTGCATTAAAAAGTGTCTCGCCGTTTTCCTGTTATAGTCTGTGTGTTGCAATATCTATTGCTGGCTGCCGAATGAGTTACCTGAGGATTTGTCAGTGAGTCAATTCTGCCAGAGTTTATAACAGTATTCTCTTTGTTTTAGCTTCTCTGTACTAATTTATGATCACGTGAAAGTTCAATTCTCTTTTGATGTTGGTTGCGGTCATTAGCTGATAGCTCAATTAGGGCTCGGACACACTCATCCGAGTTTGACGGAGGAGTCTCGGAAAGGGCTGGAGCAGTGACCCTGAACGGCCCTCTCTATCAGGACGGGGAGTCTGGAGCTGCACAGAAACACTAGCAGCCAACAGCCCCGTCCAGAGAGGGAGATGCTGTTCAGGGTCACTGCTCCAGGCCTTTCAGAGACTCCTCCGTCAAACTCGGATGTAACTAGGAAAGTGTGTCCCTGCCCTAAAGGACTGATAAGTGTTGGAATACTCCCAGTCTGAATGCAATAAGGGCACCGTCACACGCGGCAATATTGCATGCAATTTCACTGGCAATTTACTGGTTGCAGTGAAATCATGGACACATTGTTCTATCTTGTTGCTGTGTACAAATGTGTCCATGATTTCACTGCAACCAGCAAATTGCCAGTGAAATTGCATGCAATGTTGCGACGTGTAACGGTACCGTTAGAATTCTGATGTTTTGTTCACATGTAGCTTTTTTTTTTCTTTACAGATTTGCTGCAGAAATAAATCTGCAGCTTGTCAATTATTGCATCATTTTTCAACCCCAAATGCATGAAAAACCCATGGACAAAATGCATAATAAATGGTGCGATTTTCTACCAGGAAATGCAGATTTTGTGCAGAAGTTTCTGTAGCCAAATATTCCTAAAGGCCGCTTTACACGTCGCAACATTGCATGCAATTTCACTTGCAACTTACTGGTTGCAGTGATATCATGTAGATAAATGAATGGCATGCACACCGAACTGTATTTCACACGTCGAGGTGCTGACTGAGAGGTCTGGGGGACCCACGTCCAATATTAAAGAGAACAGTCGCACACTCTTTGTATCAGGTGATAACAACGCAGGGTATACATTAAGATAAAGATGAAATAAGGCATACCACATTTTCTTAAAGGATCTAAGGATCCCCCACAATCTCTAGATCAAAAGCTGGGAAGACATTCCTTTGAAAGAATAGATCTTTTTGGACAGAGCATCTTGTCCTTGAAAAAAGCACCTTAGCAAAGGCAACAGGCATGACCAAGGCCCAAATGGGCCGAAAAGCGTTGCTGCAGGTTGCTTTCCAAATAAATTCTTTTTGTTATCACCTGATACAAAGAGTGTGCGACTGTTCTCTTTAATAATAGCAGTGAAATCATGGAGACATTGTTCTATCTTATTGCCGTGTACAAATGTAACAATGTGTCCATGATTTCACTGCAACCAGTAAGTAGCAAGTAAAATTGCATGCAATGTTGCGAAGTGTAACGGTACACTAAGGGTGTGTGCACATGATCATGAATTGCAGCATTTTGGATGTGGCATATTGCCACTGCATCTGAAATGCTGTATTGTAAGTAGCAGCAGGTGCATTGGATTTCAAGAAATCCATGCCCATTACTCTCTACCACCATCATGTTTTCAGCTGCAGTGTGTGTTGCCGGACTTCCGCTCCTCCACAGCATGTTAATTTAAGTCTTCAGCGTCTGGAGATGATAAACCCGTACAGGTGAGGCGCTGTGCCCTGACGCGTGTGAAACGGTAGGAGGCAGCCGGCAACAGATACATCTGTTTCCGAGCACTGCTCTGAAACAGGTGGCTACAAAGCCGATTGCAGCGAGCTGTATCGGCGTGTAAAGAAGGAACAAAAGGGTTGTTTCTACACCATGCTATGTAGCTGGGGCGTGACACAGCTCCGGGTTACCGCGCCCCCTTCAGCGATCATTGGAGGAAGCTCCTGCGTTGCGATTGGTTGTCGCTGCACAGGGCGGCAATTTAAGGAGCTGCCCAGTCACACTACACAATTGCTCGAGCGTCATGTATTAAACAGCCTCCTGCGATGCCTGGCCAATCATGGGTTTCTTGCTTTGTCCTATCAGCGTACGGACGTCTCGTAATCACAATTGTGGCACGCCTATGTGCTGTCCTGCTGCACCAGGTCCGCCCATATTAGCTGGTTGTAGCGGTGTGTAAATGAGGTAAGATGAGCTACAGATGGCTACTTGAGACACCCGGCGATGTATCTAGCTGTAGATGTAGCGTAGCGTAGCGCACCTTGTGGCGGCGTGTAAAGGTGGTGCGTTTCCCGTTTGTAACCGTTTGGGCATGCTCGTGTACGTGAAGTAGCGGGTTGTATCCATCCTCCAGTAGCGGCGTGTAAAGGTACCTTAATGCTGCGGAGTCGGAAGAGAAAACCATCGGTGAATGCAGGGAGAAGCCGCCCTGCACCCAATGTAGAATGGAAGTACAGGGCGACTGCAGTCTCCCTGCATCCACCCATTGGTTTCTGCAAGTCCAGAGGCACTACGTTTAACAAGCAGTGCCTCCGGATTGTGTGCATACAGCCTGAAGGTACCGTTACACGCTTCAATATTGAAACGATCTCCTTAACGATCTCATGAACGCGCGGTCGTTAGGACATAGTTTTGACATCGTTGGTGAACTGTCAGACATGTAGATATCGTGCACGACGCACCAACTATGCGGCAAGCAGTATCATTCGCAACCCACAATCCAGCGAACGATACTTCTGCATTGCTGACAACGGGGAAATCATTACCAACATCGTTATCGCGGTGTCAGACTGAACGATGCAGCAGGTTGGCTGATCGTTGATCCTCTGATTTATGAACATGTTCTCAAATCTGGATTCAGCGATCCAACGATTTATCGTATCCATATCTCAGTGTCAGACGCAAGAGCAGTAACGGTGTCACTTGAATTACTCCAAACCCGTGCGTGACGTTTCAGTGTGTAATGGGGCTTTATATCTCATTCTGCAACCAGCACTGAATCAATAGTGCAACATTTTAATGAAGCTTCTTCCAAGACAATGGCCAAACATGGACGACACGTGTGACCCCAATATATTTGTTTTCCTTTAGATAATTGTACAAATAACCCAAGTAACCAATAATATGTAACTGTGTTGTAATTTTCAAAAAGTCTAATTACTAAAAAGTCAAATAAAGCATTCCGCTACAATGTATCTACAACATATACAGCAGTGACAAAGAAACATTATTCTTAGATTTACAATTAATTACCCCTATGTCTATACTTTGCATTTAATTTGCATATCTTAAAACGGCTATAAATTTCTTGTCGGTCCCCAGGTTGTTTGCCTTTCGTGGAACTTTTTTTTTTTCTATAGTTATGTCTAAAAGTCAATAAATATGATTATGGTTTTGCAAAACCTGGTTATAATTTTTCTTCTTTTTCTTTGAAAGTTTTTCATTATTTTTGTGCCTTGTTCTTCCTGCCCTCTCATTTATAATCCCCCAAAGAACTGCGAGATATAGGAATCTGGCTGGATGACGAAGTGAGTGGTCAGTGCTGAAGATGTTATCGGTCCCCAGGAATCCTGGGCTGCTGGGTGCCTGACATATTCTATACATCTTTTTGGTGTCACGCTCATTAAACAAATGCCGCTCGATGTAAACCTCACAACCTCGAAGCTGTATATTTTTGCTAATGAAACAGATATCATGCTGGGGAGCAATGGATATAAATTAAAAGAAAAAACCTATGGATATATTTTATAAAAAAAGAAAAAAACAATATACAGTGCCATTTCTATATTGTATATGCACAGCCGTGTGGAACATGATGGCGCTATATATGTAACGAATAATACACAGCATTTCAAACAATTACAAAGAGGAATCCCAAAATCCAACACACCCTCTAAAATCCAGTGCAGATCCATGAAGCCAACATGGTGCAGAGGGGTCATCATTTACAAGACGCTCTTTCCTGTTATGAACCCAGGACCTTAATGTAGAACTACATAGAGATGGGCGGGGGTGAAATCAATGTTTACATTTCCATACAATCATTGTAATGGAGAAGAAATCTCTTCGGAATAATTTGAATGTACAATTTTAAAGTATAATATTTGATACAATAATGAAATTACTGCTTTAAATGACCTCCAAGGACACGACAGCTGCTATAATGATGGCAAAAAAGCTGTCCCCATCGCCAGGATATTCAAGGCAGAATTCAACAGTCTGAGAAACAAACAGAAATAATATCCCCCAATGTCTCCTAATAAAATAAAAGAATAAAAGATGGAGGGTATTGTTCAGTGAAGTTATCACTTACCTATAGGATAGGTGGTATCTTATGGGTCTGGCAACTGGGACCCACAGATTGTATCAGAAAGGACCAACTGTGGCCATCGCTACACTTATTCCCTATGGAGCTGTTGAGCGATTCGGTCAGATTTTTCGGCAGTTCCATAGTAAATGAAGGTAGCCGGGCATTCGCACTGCTGCTCCTTTTTAACGGGCATAAAAATGCCGTTTTCTGCAGAACTCCTTCGATCTATAAGTGATCTCCTATCCTGACTGTAGGTGATTACATATGCTCACCGACAACCCCTTTCAGAGTATGTTCACACAGGTTAGGCAAGTGACTCACCGTAACCGGGTCTTCACGTCGCAGGCGTTGCTTCTCCCTGTCACGGTTCCGCGCCTGCGGCTGTGGGCTCGGTGGTGCAGATCAATAATGGATGGCTGAACTGATATGAGTTAAATATTCATATCGTGACGTCACCTGCAGGAATTCCGGTGATTTCACCGGCGCTGCATGGGCTTCCGGGGGATGTACGGCAGCAAGATGGGACGCTCCCCACAGGACGAGCAAGAGTCCCCGGAACCAGGAGCTGCACTTGGTGTTGTATGGCAGCTTTGTAGTACGTAGCATGCGGAGTAAAACAGTTCTGAAAAAGTACAGACACCAGTGTTCTCTATAGCGGGTCTTTTACTGTAACCAGCAGATGATACAAGGTATACAGTTAACGGGTAACGGACTGGGTGGACTCAGCAATGACCGGTGTTGTTTCAGAGCTCTGCGGTGTTCCTCCGTTCTCAACTTCTCTAAATGGGTTGCCGATGTCACCTTAGTGCGCCAGTTCGGGTACAAGGAGGCTGCTTCAATTTCCCTGCCGGTTTAATTACTGCCCGGTGTGAGGGGAGCCTGATTCCTTATGGTGGGTACTTTGCTGGCAAGACGGCTCTAAGTGCGGCTACAGTGGGGCGCTCCTAGGAAGCAATTCCTCCACTTCTGGTTTGCTGAGCAGCGTTGGACGACTTGCTAGCTTTGGAACCAGTGATCCGGTAGTGGATGGGGCGGGTGTATTTTAGACCGGTAGACGGTCGCCCAGGTTCTGGTTTGGGGCACCGAGTAATGGCGCCAACCGGTAGGTGGTCTGTAGGGCTGCACTGAACTGTGCAGAGCCCCTTCTCCTACGTTCCTCCCAACCACTTCTTCCTTCCTCTCTCCTCTTCTAAATTCTCCTACACTCTACTCCTACACTCCGCCCACCAGGACCTGATTGGCCCTCTATTCTAGTGGTGCATGTAGGGTTGGAGCTCTGAGTTTTAACCGTGTCACTACTGAGATGGAGAATATTGCACTTCAGTCAGGGATGCAATACCCTCCTGTGACGCACTCATTGCGGGGCGCCACACAAGCAATGAATTTTCTACACAAAAAATCTCTATTGTATAAGGCTCGTTGCAGACGACTGTACATATTCTTATCTATGGCTGCTTTCACATCAGCGGTAATCAAGCGGTGAAAAAAAACGCAATTGCCGCGATTACAGCATAACGGCCGCACTTGCGGTTCACCTGCGGCAAGCCCCGTGCAATGTCTATGGGGCTTGCGGCAGGTGCAGCAAGTGCGGTGTAGTTGCAGTTTCGGCACTTGCGGCAGATGCGGCCGTGAAAAAACAGCGGTCAGCTGTGTTTTTTACACAGCCACATCTGCCGCAAGTGCCGAAACCGCACTTGCTGCACCTGCGCACATTTACCGCAAGTCCCATAGACATTGCATGGGGCTTGCCGCAAGTGAACCGCAAGTGCGGCCGTTATGCGGTAATCGCGGCAGTTGCGTTTTTTTCATTGCAACTGCCGCGATAAGCGATTACCTCTGATGTGAAAGGGGTCTAAGAAAATTGGTTGCATTATGTCAATTGCACTCTAATCAAAGTGTGTGTCAATTTTCTCAGATCTGAAAAAGACATATTTTACTATCTTGTCCATTCTGTCAGTCTATAAAAATCGGGCTGCATTCCAATGACATCCGAGTGCGGTGCGCTTTTTTTCATGGACCCATTGACTTGCATGGTCAAGTTTGATACGGTTTATGGAGGTATCTCTTGCAAGCCTCAAATCTTACCTCGGACAGACTCGGTCCAAGGAAAAAAAATTGGACTTGTACAAGGTCACATAGAATAACATTGTGTTGGATGCGATCCGATGTTTTTGTTGGATAGCACTTAGACCAAAAATATGGTCATTTGCACGAGTCCTAACAGTACCAGGGCTGTGGATGATGTTTTATGAAGGTTCATTCATCCACACAATAACGCGAAAATCCACAAGGTAAAATAAGCAGAGTCGGGATTTGATATTGGAGCCTGCTAGCGTCCATTCCCTATAGAAAATCTGTAGCTTACCAGATGTTTGTTCGAAGTATAGGAGGTTAAATACATATATTATTATATATATATATATATATAATATATATATTTGTGATTTTTATTGAAAAAACGTAGTCAAAATATAAACATATGAATAATCCTTCAAACATAGTAATACCATGTGAATTTAACAAGTCTTCCTTTCCAATCAATATTCAGTTTAGCCAGTTTCCCGCTACCCTCCCAATCCACCCACCCCCACCCTAACCCATCCCCAATAAACTTACCAAACATAATATGTCACAATTTAGCCCCTATAAATTAAAAGAGAAAGGAAGCACACATAGAGTAATACCGCTATTATACAGGTCCCTCAGACCCCAAATGGTTAAACTCACCTGATGTAGTTGTGAGTGTCACAACTACAATAAGAGCACATAGGAGGTCGCTGCAGGCTCCCAGCTGAGAACTGAAGAATCCAGAAAAGAGTGATAAAGAGCTGGAATCAAATGCCGCGCTGACCACAAGGATAAAAACAGAGTAAATCACCCACTCCGTTTATTCTGCCTACACGTGTTTCGTGGCACAAAGCCACAAAGCCACTTCCTCAGGGTGGTCAGCGCGGCATTTGATTCCAGCTCTTTATCACTGTTTTCACAATTTAGCCCCGAAATATTTTGGTTTATAAGAGTTTTACACTACCATATACATTACATCAATCTTTGGTAAAACCACCAGTTCAACTGGATCAATCAATGACCTAATAAGTATGGGTTGAATGTGCCCTAGTGGTGGGTGTCTCATTAAGCCCCTATTTGCCGACAGAGGTTAAACACCCTAAACCCAAAGTTGGTGCCCCCCACTCCACATAAGCTCACCCTATATACAAAACTAAATACAAAAAAATCTAAAAAGGTGCAAATATTTAACTGTATATGGGTATTATAAAAGATGTAATTCCCAAATGTGCAATCAAACACAGTGGGGAAAAAAATATTTAGTTTGCCACCAATTGTGCAAGTTCTGCCACTTAAAAGATGAGGTCGGCCTGTAATTGACATCATAGGTAGACATCAACTATGAGAGACAACTTGAGAAAACAAATCCTGAAATCACATTGTCTGATTTGGAAAGAGAGTTTCCAAATTTTGTTGAAAAATTAGTATTTGGTGATCTACAAGCAAGCAAGATGTCTGGCTCTCACAGACCTGTAACTTCTTCTTTACGATGCTCCTCTGTCCTCCACTCATTACCTGTAGAACTGGCACCTGCTTGTTATCAGTATAAAAGACACCTGTCCACAACCTCAAACAGTCACACTCCAAACTCCACTATGGTGAAGACCAAAGAGCTGTAGAAGGACACCAGAAACAACATTGTAGCCTTGCACCAGGCTGGGAAGGCTGAATCTGCAATAGGCAAGCAGCCTGGTGTGAAGAAATCAACAGTGGGAGCAATAATTAGAAAATGGAAGACATACAAGACCACTGATAATCTCCCTCAATCTGGGGCTCCACGTAACATCTCACCTCATGGGTAACAGTGATCTCAAGAACGGTGAGCAAAACTACCAGAACCACACAGGGGGACCTAGTGAATGACCTGCAGAGAGCTAGGACCAACATTACACAGGCTACTATCAGTAACACACTATGCCGCCAGGGATCGGATTCTGCAGTGCCAGACGTGTCCCCCTGCTTAAGTCATTACATGTCCGGGCCCATCTGAACTTTGCTATAGAGCAATTGGATGATCCAGAAGAGTATTGGGAGAACGTCATATGGTGAGATGAAACCAAAGTAGAACTGTTTGGTAGAAATACAACTCATCGTGTTTGGAGGAGAAAGAATGCTGAGTTGCATCCAAAGAACACCATACCTACTGTGAAGCATGGGGGTGGCAACATCATGCTTTGGGGCTTTTTCTCTGCCAAAGGACCAGGAGAACTGATCCGTGTACATGAAAGAAGAATGAATGGGGCCATGCATCCTGAGATTTTGAGTGCAAACCTCCTTCCATCAGCAAGGGCATTGAAGATGAAACTTGGCTGGGTCTTTCAGTATTACAATGATCCCATGCACACTGCCAGGGCAATGAAGGAGTGGCTTCTTAAGAAGCATTCCAAGGTCGTGGAGTAGCCTAGCCAGTCTCAAGATCTAAACCCTACAGAAAAGCTTTGGAGGGAGTTGAAAGTCCATGTTGCCCAGCGGCATCCCCCAAAACATCACTGCTCTAGAGGAGATCTGCATGGAGGAATGAGCCAACATATCAGCACCAGTGTGTGCCAACCTTGTGAAGACTTACAGTAAACGTTTGACCACTGTCATGGCCAATAAAGGATATAACAAAGTATTGAGGGGAACTTTTGTTATTGACCAAATATTTATTTTTCACCAAATTTGAAAAATAAATTTCTTTCCAAATCAGACAATGTGATTTTCAGGATTTGTTTTCTCATTTTGTCTCTCATAGTTGAGGTCACCTATGATGTGAATTACCGGCCGACCTCATCTTCATAAGTGGTAGAACCTGCACAATTGGTGGCTGACTAAATACCTTTTTTCCCCACTGTATGTCTCACTGATGCAATGTGTTAGTGTCCATAAGAAATCATTCACACGCGTTTCCCCTTATTTGCGATATGGGTTCTTCAGGAGTGGCGCTGGTGGACTTTTCTTTACAAATAATATTCTCATGACAGCGTTCCCTTAGGATGGAAACATACATTGTTCGATCAAGTGATTTAAACTATCCCATAAGGTTCTATCCTGGATACTTCATCTCTCAGAAGGTAGCTCAGATATAAGATATATTCTACAGCGTTGGACACTCCAAGGTCAGATTAATAGGTTGGTCTATAGGGCATCCCACTTATGTAATATTAGAGATGTTGTTAGGGATGTCATATAGGATGAGATGTTGTTGGCAGGTGTCATATATGGATGATTACCTCCACTTTATGCCTATTTGCTGCTTTACATGTAATTGAGGTGTTCCAATGCTAGATTGTTGTTAGAAATATATCTCAAACCTCCATATGGAGCTATTCCGTTACTACACTCCCAAACACAAAGTAAATCCCAGAATAATTCTTAAAATCCTACATAAGAAGGCATAGATAACACAAAGCTCCCCAGAAGCATGAGACTGACGTCACAAGACCAAGATGAAACAAAAAATCGTTCACATATGATACAGTGAGATATAATGTCATCTGTTGCTTAGTATATCCATATGCCTGATATGCATGAGATGTCCCAGGTTATCCTCAGGCCAGGAGTGGCCACTAAACTGTGCACATAGTCCATTGTTCCGGCTTTGTACATTGTTTACATTTGATAACAATAAAGATCATCTCATTGGACACATATATAACTGCATAAGTGGTTTTTAAAGGGAACCTGTCACCCCTTCCCCCCTCCCTGGACTATTAAGGTAAAAGAGCCACCTTCAGCAGCACTAAGGTTGCATTCTGTGAAGGTGGCTCTTATGTGTATTATCTCCATCTACACTGAAATAATCACTTTTTATAAATGTGCCTCCATACCTCCACTGAGACCAGGAGGTGTGTTCTCTCCCCAGGTCTCAACTGACTTGCTGCTGTCCATCATCGCTATCTGGCCTCTGGGCGCTGCCTCCTCTCTTTCTTCTGACCTAATTGGCGCCTGAGCTGTACATTCAGTTCTCGGGCATGTGCCGTGGCGCGCTGCTCAGGAACTTACATCATAGGATGTACAGATATCGCGCCTGCGTGTAGTGGAGGCCCCAGATCCCGCCCTGCAGTGTGTTTGCTACATGCAGGCACGATATCTGTAGATCATGTGATCTAAGTTGCTGGGCAGCGCGCACGGCACATGCCTGAAAGCTGAATGTACAGCGCAGGCGCCGATTAGGTCAGAAGAAAGAGAGAAGGTGGAGCCCGTGGGACAGATAGGGATGATGGACAGCAGCAAGGCACTTGAGACCTGGGGAGAGAACACACCTCCTGGTCTCAGTACAGATATGGAGATAAATTTTTAAAAGTGATTACTTCAGTGTACCTGGGAATAATACACATAAGCATAAGAGCCCCTTCACAGAACAGCCTTAGTGCTGAAGGTGGCTCGTTTAACTTAATAGGCCCGGGGGGAAAGGGGTTTGGGAGTAAGGGGGTGACAAGTTCCCTTAACCAGTTTTAGCCACTCCATAAATAATCATCTCAACCAGGAGAACAAACAAGGATTTTAAAGGGTAAAAGCAAGGTTTTGTTTTGTTTTTTTTTAAAACATCACATTAGAAAAATCAGACAACTCATATAATTTGAAATATTCATAAATCACAGGTAAAAAAGGGAAAGACAAGTAGTCTTGATTGGATCTTTCATTTCATATGGGGTCCCCTCTGGTACACAATGTTAGACACAAGGCAAGGTCCTACATCACATAAATGTTGTCATCCTATCAGAGAGAATTCCCCTCACTTTCAGAGATAAAATGCATGTGCCATACTAAAAAATATATCATAATTACTCTGATATTGTTATTGCCCAGTGTAGTTAAATAGCAGCCTATCCAGGCTTAACGATAGGAATAATCCCCCTGAAAAGATCCATACAAGTCAGGACAGTGTGCTCCAACGCGCGTTTCATGTGGCTTTAGTAGCTTTGATTCATCAGGGAAAGGCTTCCCTTTTAAAAACATGTTTGTTCTCTTGGTTGCTATGGTTTACATTTGGAAGCTCCCGAATTGATTGGTGGGGGTGCTGGGTGTCTGACCACAACCCATCAGATATTGATGATCTCTCTCCAAATAGGTAATTAATATGTTAGTTATGGGCAATCCCTTTAGGTCCAATTGCCAGAAATTTCACTTCTAGATTGCCAATCACGTAAGGGTACCTTTACACGCCGCAACTTCTGGAGGCGATCGGAGGCAACCTAACGTGCGTGTGCACGTTTTTCATGGTTGGCTCCGAACGCCGAAGGTGCTTTTACATGCTGCAATTTGCCCTCAACCTAAGGCGATGTGTCGTCCGGAAGTTCTCACACCAACAGCGGGAAACATCCGGTTGACTCCCGACGCCGTTTCACACGCTGCAATCCCCAAAGGAATGTGGGCGTACATGTTCAGCGCCGCAAGAACATAGGCGTGACAGACTTGTGTATTCCACGCCCCAAACACGCTGATTAGACAACGCAATAGCGTCATGATTGGCCAGCCTGCGCAGGAAGGCTGGCTAATACATGACGCCATTGCAATTGTGTAGTGTGAATTGACAGTTCTTCAAATATATCGCCCTATGAAGGGACAGCCAATGGAAATACAGTAGCCACTACCAATCATCGCTGGCGGGGGGCGTTTCCAGCACGCTGTGGCACGCCTCCGGGAAATCAGTAGGCGACGCTGATTCCATCCCTATCGCCCCTTCACATGCCAAAAGCAGGGATTTTCCCTTCATGGTTGCCTCTGGTTTTGGAGCAGTGCTCTGAAATCGCAACCGAGCGCAACTTTCAAAAACACCACCGGATTCCCCAAATACACGCCGCAATTTCATTGCGATGGTGACGGGGCTCCGGATTGCCTCTCAGTTTGCTCACCACAGTTACGGCGTGTAAAGGTACCCTTAGAAAACCAGAGCAGTTTGATGGACTTTAGTTCTGTCTGTAATTTGCTTAAGTGGAAATACATTATATAGGGTGGTCCCTGAGCAGAGGTGGCATTTTAGGCCTATTGGTGGTGCATCCATAATGTGAAAAGATGCACAAATTTCACTCTAAATTGTTGTAGTTTTGCAGCGCATTTTTTTGTAGTACATTTTTCACAGATGAGACTTTTTAATGTTTCACATGAAAAAATAAATCTATTTCTAAAATATTCCCTCTGAGATGGTGCCGTTCTGCAAATGCCTGTAATTAGCTCCAAGTGCACAGATATATTTAGCATATTTAATTCTTATAACCATTCCATGGCTGAACACTGTAGTGAACACTCAGGCTTCTATGTAATTGTGGACGTCACTGGCCTGTTTGGCAAAAGTACTTAAGTAGCACGGATTTTCCAAGTCGTATGCTCTATATACATCTGTTAAATTACTTCGAGATCTCATTAAATAAAGCTAATGTACTTGTAAAACAGTAGGGAGAGGCTGTATATCATTGTAATGGTTGGAGTCAGCCATTCTGTCGGAGAGAAAGCCAAGGAGGGTAGGTGAATGGCGGTCAGTGTACAGGTTCCCAGCCTATAAATCAGGCCCTCTTGCTGCCTAGTTATTGTGTATTTCTAAGATAGGAGATTGATAGTCGCTGTGAAGATAAATTTGCTCTCAGACCCTTTCTGATGTATTTTTTTCTGCTCTTTACATTTGCCAAGGTGATAATGCTCCTATTTTCCCTGCAATCATTTGTTTCAGATTAAAACCAGCATGAACTTGCAGGAAGAGGCTTTTGTAGTCTCAAAAACATACGGACATGCAGATGTCTCACGTTCCCAGGCGAGACCTCTCACTGGGGTAAGGCAGGACCTTAAGGAGGATTTTGGCTCTGGAAGGGGATAGATGTTCATCCAATAGAAATATGAAATGATGACATGGAAAGATGAGTATGGCAGCAAACAAAGACAAAGATTCCCTAGTAACGACGGTTCATGATAGAGTATACCTACAAAATAAGTAACACGTTGTGTATAATGTGGTGGATCCGCATCTATCTTTTAACTACTGATCCTCATCAGACCATCTCTCTCTTTATCTTGTACTTAGAGCAAGGTTCTGATTTTTTTTTTATTTATTCACTTGGTGTTGATGCTGTATGGTGGCTATTGTTGATGTTGGATTGTGTGACCTGGTGCCATACGGTCATTGTCTTGCAATGTGCATTTGGTTAGGTGGTGGTTGGCACATGGCACCCCAACTATAAGGTCAGGGAGCCACTAAAAGATTTGCTATGACGTAGCGGTGGGCTTCATACAGTCGGATCAGGATGTTAAGAAGCTTTTGTTTAGTTTTGTTAATTTTTGTTGGCAGTTCATATTTTTAGAGCTGTTCTCGACTCAAACATTTATGGTTGGGTATCAAAGACCTTCTTTCAAAAATGACTCATCAAAATATTATTCTTACACCACAATTAATGTTATTTTCATTAT
This sequence comes from Allobates femoralis, assembly GCA_033576535.1. NCBI lineage: Eukaryota > Metazoa > Chordata > Amphibia > Anura > Aromobatidae > Allobates > Allobates femoralis. The sequence continues at coordinate 121,575,579 of JARQOC010000010.1, read as the reverse complement.
TTTTGGAAAGTTTTCCCAACAAATTTAGACATATTATATGCCTCACACTTTTGACCACTAAGCATTTATTGGTGACCAAGTGGAAATGACCATCTGTTCCTACTATTCAAAAAATAATAGACAGTCATTGTATAACACGTTTAAATACAATCTAGCAATCACAGAGAAGAAGTGTAAAACATACAGTGCCTACAAGTAGTATTCAACCCACTGCAGATTTAGGTGGTTTGATAAGATGCAAATAAGTTAGAGCCTTCAAACTGCAAACGAGAGTAGGATTTATTAACAGAAGAATAAATCTTACAAACCAAAAAGTTATGTTGCTCAGTTGAATTTTAATAAATTTTAAACATAAAAGTGTGGGTCAATTATTATTCAACCCCTAGGTTTAATATTTTGTGGAATAACCCTTGTTTGCAATTACAGCTAATAATCGTCTTTTATAAGACCTGATCAGGCCGGCACAGGTCTCTGGAGTTATCTTGGCCCACTCCTCCATGCAGATCTTCTCCAAGTTATCTAGGTTCTTTGGGTGTCTCATGTGGACTTTACTCTTGAACTCCTTCCACAAGTTTACAATTGGGTTAAGGTCAGGAGACTGACTAGGCCACTCCATCACCTTGATTTTTTCCCTCTTGAACCAGGCCTTGGTTTTCTTGGCTGTGTGCTTTGGGTCGTTGTCTTGTTGGAAGATGAAGTTACGACCCATCTTAAGATCCTTGATGGAGGAGCGGAGGTTCTTGGCCAAAATCTCCAGGTAGGCCGTGCTATCCATCTTCCCATGGATGCGGACCAGATGGCCAGGCCCCTTGGCTGAGAAACAGCCCCACTGCATGATGCTGCCACCACCATGCTTGACTGTAGGGATGGTATTCTTGGGGTCGTATGCAGTGCCATCTAGTCTCCAAACGTCAAGTGTGTGGTTGGCACCAAAGATCTCGATCTTGGTCTCATCAGACCATAGAACCTTGAATTAGTCTGTCTCAGAGTCCTCCAAGTGATCATGAGCAAACTGTAGACGAGCCTTGACATGACGCTTTGAAAGTAAAGGTACCTTACTGGCTCATCTGGAACGGAGACCATTGCGGTGGAGTACGTTACTTATGGTATTGACTGAAACCAATGTCCCTACTGCCATGAGATCTTCCCGGAGCTCCTTCCTTGTTGTCCTTGGGTTAGCCTTGACTCTTCGGACAAGCCTGGCCTCAGCACGGGAGGAAACTTTCAAAGGCTGTCCAGGCCGTGGAAGGCTAACAGTAGTTCTATAAGCCTTCCACTTCCGGATGATGCTCCCAACAGTGGAGACAGGTAGGCCCAACTCCTTGGAAAGGGTTTTGTACCCCTTGCCAGCCTTGTGACCTTCCACGATCTTGTCTCTGATGGCCTTGGAATGCTCCTTTGTCTTTCCCATGTTGACCATGTATGAGTGCAATTCACAAATTTGGGGAGGGTCTTAAATAGTCAGAAAAGGCTGGCAAAAAAGATAATTAATCCACACATGTGAAGCTCATTGTTCTTTGTGTCTGAACTACTTCTTAATACTTTAGGGGGACCAAACAGAATGCTGGTGGTTTGAGGGGTTGAATAATAATTGACCCACACTTTTATGTTTAAAATTTATTAAAATTCAACTGAGCAACATAACTTTTTGGTTTGTAAGATTTATGCTTCTGTTAATAAATCCTACGCTCGTTTGCAGTTTGAAGGCTCTAACTTATTTGCATCTTATCAAACCACCTAAATCTGCAGGGGGTTGAATACTACTTGTAGGCACTGTATACTTTAAGATATTGCCTAAAAATATAGTAAAAAAGAGCTTTTATTATACTGACCTGGGGGGCAGTCTGGTCTGATAGGTGTTGCAGGTCTCAGTCTGGTGCCTCCTTTCTTCTTGTGAATGCCGCCCTCCTCCTCTGCTTTAGTGGCTGACAGGTCCTACACCACCGGACACACAGTCTCTTCCGTTGCACACCTGCACACGCATGCTTCTCTCTGCCCTCCTAAGGGCATAGTGTCATGTACACACTTCTCAGCACGTGATTTGGGGTGCGCCTGCAAGGGATAGCTTATCTCCTCTCACTCAATCTAACACTCAACCTCGTTCTAGGCTGAAGTGAGCATAAATCACACCCCAAAAAAGACCACCCACTCCCCAGCTTCACAACACGCTGCCACCACTCCTCATATATACAGTGTGAGCAGTCCCTGATATATACTATTGTTTGACAGTCAGATTACACACTCTATGGCTATGGATTCTTTTAGAGAATTACAAGGGTCAAACTTATTAAAGTTTTAAGCTTTCATGTAAAAGTTACAGTGCTTACATCAAAAAGATAAAAATAAAAAGGACATACAGATGCAAAACAGTTAAAATTGAATTTCTAGCACAGCCTTTTAATTTTAATATTCTAATCCCAGGTCTGTGACTGGACCATGACTAATTTAGGAACAAATACATAACATTTCAAATTACCTTATTTTTTTAGATCTTTCTTTCCCCAGGTAGAATGGAAGACCCAGGTACCAGGGACCATTTTTGGAATCCTTTGAAACCTTCAAGAGGTGTGAGGCTTTGTTTCTCTGGTAAAACAGCTGGGGTCTCACATCATAGACCAGGATGACTACAGTTCCTGCTCAGATAAGCACAGGTTGTGACCTCTGGGTAGTGACACAGAATTTAACAGGGGTCCATTAACTAGTGTGGTCTCCATTCACCTCCAGATACATATTTTTCGCTATACGGAACAAAGTACTGTAATGGGCAGGTGTGGGGGAAAGGTCAAAGAATGTGCACTATGTGGGTGTTATTTGACATATCCCTGCACCTGTACAGCACAATGCTTTGCTCTGCCCTCAGCAGGGCAGAGAGACGTTTGTGTGCTCAGGAGTGCAATGGAGGAGACAGTGTGGGTGACATAGGATGCGTTACCCACATGAAGCAGACAAGAGGACCAAAACTGCGACACCTGTCGGACTCAACCGCACCCCAGATAAGTATAATAAAAGCTGTTTTCTCACCCAATAAAGATCGGCCAGAGGCCTTATATACAGCATTCCTGAATGCTGTATACAAGGCCTTACTGGTGTTGGCTGTACCTTATATGCAAAAAAAAACTGGTGAGAGCTTCACTTTAGGTTCATCTCTTTCTATTTAGCAATTGCGCCATTATTTTTGTGTAATCACTTGCCTCATTTTATAGAAGAGCAGATTAAAAATAAACATGTATTTAGGCTCTGATAACATCTCTGTAGTGCTTGCCATTCAACAAATATCCCAATGGCGATCAATAGATGGGATTAATTTAATGGGGATATATCCTGGGGACGCCATTTTGATAGCAAGAATAGCAATAAATACTGTCACAAAACTGATGAAAGAGCCTCCAAGTACAGGGTTAACAGTCTAAAGGTGGCAAAACACTCTCACTAGTTGTCAGCTGGACTAATCAAGTTCATGTACACATCCACGTTCCTTTTAGCCAAATGTGCATGTTTCCTGCAACATAAGCTGCTACCAGACACCTGTGGTGAAGGATTATCTCTCTAGAAAGCAAAGTATGGTGTATACTAAAATTCAACATGCCAGATTGCGTTTAACCCTCAGCATTGACCAAATGAACATAGGCTGCCCATCTCGGATGAGCGTCTGGTCATGATAAAATCTGCAGATTTGGTTTACAGTATATGGCTCCTTTAGCAGTGCTGTGGAGTCGGTATGCCAAATCTTCAACTCCAATTCCTCCATTTTCCTGAATCTGACTCTGGCTCCTTCTTCAACATGGCACATGTTTAAGTGATAAACATATTGAAGTACAATGGTAACATCAGGCTTTTTAACACCATTATGATACAATAATCAAGCTATTTAGTTAGAACATAACATATTTATGGAATATAACTTTATAATGCAAAAACTTTAATAAATTGTAGATATCCGTCTGACCAGTGGCGGACCTTGAGTCTGGAGTGCCCTGGTGCAGCAGCTGCTGGTGAGGAGCGGTGGAGGGTGCTGGTGGATGTCGGCCGGCGAGGAGCGGGGTGGGAGGAGTCGTGCCGCGCATTGCAGTCCTGCACCACGGTAGGTCCGCCCCTGCGTCTGACACTGTGTATCACATAGATCTATGTGCAGATGCCCTATGGCAGATTGTGTGTTTAATCACCACCAGTCTCCTCCCTGTCAGCATGGCTGGTCGCATGTGCTACAATCGCGCCCATGCCTGGGTTGCAGGGGACTGAGCACCGGTGTCCAGACACATGTGTTGCCTCTCAGAGGAGCCAGCAGCTATGAATAGTGGTAGATATGTAATATGCAATACACTATGTAGTAAGTTGAAAAGATCGTACCCAAGTTATATATATATATATATATACCGTATATACTCGCGTATAAGCCGAGTTTTTCAGCCCAAAAATTGGGCTGAAAAGTGCCCCCCTCGGCTTATACGCGAGTCAATACGGCCCCCTAAAAAGTTTTGCGCCCCCACCTCCCTTTCTGGGCCCCCCCGCATGCAGCGCTGCGCATATACATTACCTGTCTAGCAGCTGTCACCCTCCGATGTCGGATCGCGGCTCCCGGCTCCGGGCTCCATCTTCCTCTCTGTCTTCCTGATTGTCAGGTGACCGGCTGGCGTCGCGATGACGTCATCGCGCTGCGCCCCGGTCACACAGCAGGAAGACAGCGAGGAAGATGGAGCCCGGAGCCGGGAGCCGCGATCCGACATCGGAGGGTGACAGCTGCTAGACAGGTAATGTATATGCGCAGCGCTGCATGCGGGGGGGCCCAGAAAGGGAGGTGGGGGCGCCAAATTATAGGGGGGCCCTGCTGGGGCCCTGTATACTACCACTGGGGCTATATACTACCACTGGGGCTGTATACTACCACTGGGGCTGTATACTACTACTGGGGCTGTATGTGTACTACCACTGGGGCTATATACTACCACTGGGGCTATATACTACCACTGGGGCTGTATACTACCACTGGGGCTGAATATACCACTGGGGCCCTGTATACTACCACTGGGGCTATATACTACCACTGGGGCTGTATACTACCACTGGGGCTGTATACTACCACTGGGGCTGTGTGTATACTACCACTGGGGCTATATACTACCACTGGGGCTGTATACTACCACTGGGGCAGAATATACCACTGGGGCTGCTGTATACTACCACTGGGGCTGTGTGTATACTACCACTGGGGCTATATACTACCACTGGGGCTGTATACTACCACTGGGGCAGAATATACCACTGGGGCTGCTGTATACTACCACTGGGGCAGAATATACCACTGGGGGCTGCTGTATACTACCACTGGGGCTGTATACTACCACTGGGGCTGTATACTACCACTGGGGCTGTATGTATACTACCACTGGGGCTATATACTACCACTGGGGCTGTATACTACCACTGGGGCTGAATATACCACTGGGGCTGCTGTATACTACCACTGGGGCTGTATACTACTACTGGGGCTGTATACTACTACTGGGGCTGTATGTATACTACCACTGGGGCTGTATACTACCACTGGGGCTGTATACTACTACTGGGGCTGCTGTATACTACCACTGGGGCTGTATACTACCACTGGGGCTGTATATACTACTGGGGCTGCGTGTATACTACCACTGGGGCTGTATATACCACTGGGGCTGCTGTATACTACCACTGGGGCTGAATATACCACTGGGGCTGCTGTATACTACCACTGGGGCTGAATATACCACTGGGCTGCTGTATACTACCACTGGGGCTGTATACTACTATTGGGGCTGCTGTATACTACCACTGGGGCTGTATACTACCACTGGGGCTGTATATACCACTGGGGCTGCTGTATACTACCACTGGGGCTGAATATACCACTGGGGCTGCTGTATACTACCACTGGGACTGTATACTACCACTGGGGCTGTATACTACCACTGGGGCTGTATACTACCACTGGGGCTGTATATACTACTGGGGCTGCGTGTATACTACCACTGGGGCTGTATATACTACTGGGGCTGCGTGTATACTACCACTGGGGCTGCTGCTGTATATACCACTGGGGCTGCTGCTGTAACACTGCTGGGGCCTGTATATACCACTGGGGAGGCTGCTGTATACCACACTGATGGGGGCTGTATACCTGTGCTGGGGTCCACCCTCGGCTTATACACGAGTCAATAAATTTTCCCAGGTTTTGGGGGCAAAAGTAGGGGGGTCGGCTTATACACGGGTCGGCTTATACACGAGTATATACGGTATATATATAAAATAGTAAAAATTCCTTGCAGCACACAGCTATTACCAATGTTGTATAATGCTATAAGCCATGTGTTTGAGAAAAAAGTTTAAAAACTTACGTTTTTCTGAAAAAACTCAAAATCTTATCTTTTAATTCTGAAGTTCTTAGTACAAACAATGGCCAAGGTCTGTTTGCTCGTCGACTGCGACAAAGTGACTTCAGGCACGACGAGTCCTACGCTGACACCCAAGTCCTCCTTTTCCGCTCCCCCACTTCTCAGTGGGCAGACTCCATCTATACCCTCCATCACCTGTCAGCGATGAGGTTGCAATTGCAGCAGAGTATCTGCAACTCTATAGTATATATAATGAAAAAAAGCTGCACAGCACTCATAGACCAGTGTGAACTGGTGCATGCAGAGACACAGAAATATATCAAATAGAAAAAATTCCTTGCAGCACACAGCTATTACCAATGTTGTATAATGCTATAAGCCATGTGTTTGAGAAAAAAGTTTAAAAACTTACGTTTTTCTGAAAAAAACTCAAAATCTTATCTTTTAACTCTGAAGTTCTTAGTACAAACATTGGCCAAGGTCTGTTTGCTCGTCGACTGCGACAAAGTGACTTCAGGCACGACGAGTCCTACGCTGACACCCAAGTCCTCCTTTTCCGCTCCCCCACTTCTCAGTGGGCAGACTCCATCTATACCCTCCATCACCTGTCAGCGATGAGGGTGCAATTGCAATATATATATATATTTCTGGAGTCGATCCATTTCATAATGACTCCAACCCCACCAATATGGACACAGACTCCACAACTCCCTTTAGATAACTGAAGTAATGCAATAAACCTGGCACATTAAGTGTGTCTCCGCTATAGTTAGCACAAGTGGTAGTCGGGGTCTTAGTTGCCCAGTAGCAGTTCCAAAGCCCCCTATGCAAACATCACACATAGACACCAGCTACATCCGACTTGTTACGGTTTTAGATAGTGGTCCATCTCTGATCAGGGAAAAGTTAGACATTCATTATTCCTATAAGCAGTTGTCTACAGGCGAGCTGCTGCTTTAATTGATTAGGAGGATTAATATGCAGGCGATATATGTACTTATCATTGGATTATAATTGTATTGAATGCGCTTCCCCACCACACAGTTTAAACAATGATTAAACTATATATTGATCCACAGAGGGAGATGGGAATCCTCACACACGGAGACTTGCTGAGCTGTGCTTAATACTAATCTTCCGCACTGAGATAATAATACACTTTAACGGTCATACATATGGTGGATTTCTAAAGATCAGCCGTCTGAAATGTTGTACAACATGTCAGGGCTGCAGTTCTAGCTAAAATACTAACTTAATCATGAAAATTTTAGAGCCTCATTAAAAAGTGGATAAAGTCCATATTTGGCATGGCACTACTCAAAGGTTAAGGTTGTATATAATGTGTTCTGCAGACATTTTAAGTCATTATCTCTGAATGCCATGGTTTATCCTACTTACCCTGCGCTAAAGAGGAAGACGAAGGGGGGAAACGGTGAAAAAGAAGAATATGCATTTACGATAATGACAGCGATCATCGTAAAACTGATGGATGGCTCAGCAGTCATCAGCGCCCATTGACATATGCCCCTTCTCCATTGTTTGGAGGAGCAAGGACGCTAAAGCAGAATATAATATTTTTTGAGAAATGTTGAATATATTATGAACATGGCTCGTACCATCAATCATCAGTGTCCTTCCTCAGTGTCGGGACAGAGGTCTAGACCAGGTCAGTAGACAATGAGTGTGATCTGGGAAGAAACAATTACATTGCTTTCCTGCTCCGTTACCGCTATATTTATGTTATTGTACTACTAGATCCATTATTAAGGATAGGTTATTACTATGTCTCAGCCTTGAACACATTGTGGTGCTTTAATTATATTTTATCTGAATTTTTTTTTTATTTTCAACAGAAACAAACTTTGAAAGTCAAACAAGAAGTGAAATATTGACCTTTCTGCAAGGATGCCCTATATTCACTGGTTGTCAGCACATGTATGCAGGGAGCCATTTGTCACTGCCATCCGTCAGTCCTGTGCCATTCCCATCAGCCCCATTATCTGGGATCAACAGAGAGCCTAGGATATAGCCTGAAGGATCATTAAGCCTCAGTTCTCAGGTACTTCAGGTAGTCCAGGTGGCCTGTTATTTATAATAAAGCCACGACACAGCAGATCTGCCTACCCCTGGCCCAGGAGGGTTGCATTGAGGACAAGCACAGAGATGTCATCACTGAAGGACAGTTAAAAGTGGACGTTCCCCGTCCCCCACTGTAAGCGGAAAGGATTTATTGAACATCTGTTCACTGAACGGCCGGGAAGATTGATTAATTTAATTGCTCACACTTTCCTAAACTAACTTTTGAATATTTAATGTCAAGTTTGAAGGATATCACAGAGTGTTGTGTCTTCATTTCAGAACTTCTGAATGGGTTTTATCTATTAATGGACAATAAAATGTTTATGGCATCTTTGCTCTATGGGATTCATCTTCTCAGTGTTATAATGTATATCATATTACAGATTGTATTAGAAATCATGTCTGCAAAGAGTCTAGTATACTTACAAGTACTGGTCTTATATTCTTTTTTCATTTTGACTCATTAAAACACCCTTATTGATGAGTATCAATGTTTGGGAGATTATCCCTCTAAAGAGTTATGATGAACTTATTTTTACAGAAGTTTTTAATTTTTTTTTAAATACAAAATAATTAAATCTGTGATATAACCCAACTACAGTATATAACCCGATTTGTTGTCGTTTTACTACTTGTCTTTGTCTACCCTCTCACTTGTAAAGCGCCATGTAACCTAATGGCGCTATATAAATACTTAATAATTAACCCTCTGTATTTTGGCCAGGACAAAACAAAGCCACAAGGGGCTAGGCTATGCCAATTCTTCGGTTATGTAGTTTCAACAGTTTTTGCATCTAACGTTTTTGCGAGATGTTATGTTTTATCAACAGCTCCATAAACTACTGCAGGATGACTTCAGTTTGTTGGCACATTGATGTTGCTAAGCTAGGGAAATAAGCCCCCAAAATAATCTAAGAAACCTGACCAAAGTCAAACAGTCACCTAAGTCCTAACTGCCCCAGTGCTATGTATGAATGTAGCTACTCTCTGCAAAGAGGGCTTAGACTGCCAAGGCCAGAAACGGGGCACTGTGCTACGTATATCCTTCTACATCAGTCATACTGCAGGGACAGACAATTAATTCTGGAACAAAATTGAAAGTCAGAGGCAGAGTGTGAAAGAACACAATGACAATAATAAAGAAGGCCGACTTCACATTAATCTCCCTCACTTCAGGGCTGTCAGGGGCAGCCTAGCAATGACTAATGCCAGACTTTGCATACAGTGGTCACAGACATGAACATTGCCCCATCGCTGTTACGCGTTATTGGGTTGTTGATTTTTTTTCGGGGGTTTGGAGGGTGGGGGTAGAGTAATGCTAAGTCTGTGCGGACCTTAGTGATAGAACCTGTCGTGCGGGTCTTCGAGGACTGACGCAGAAACTTCATCATCTCAGCACCGATCAATAGCTGGACGCTCAGGAGGGAGTTGTGAAGGAATGTCTATATCTTGGGAGCTGCACCGGTGTCATTTATATAGCATCGGAAGATGCGCGGATGAAGGGTTAAACCTGTAGAAAGCTGCTCCTCTCACAACATGTAAATCCATTAACATTGCAAAGGGCTGTGATGTTCTTTTGAGGATAGGGTTTCATTGATTTTATTGTCATCTTTTCCACAAGTAGTAAATGGCCTAACATTTAAGGTGCCCTGTAATTATTCCTGAAAAGCAAGACATCAATGTAAAATTTATTGTTATACAGGGGACATTTTGACAGAAATACAGTAGTCTCCCTTATTGCTAACAGATTACTGAAAAGGTTAAAACCCAGTTCCTGGTGTAATAAGGGTGGAATCAAAGCGAGGGGGGAAAAAAAGAGCCAGAGTCCTGAACGCTCTGAACGAAGCATCTGTCACTGTCGGGCCAGCAGATTTTACTTCCTCTTCCATAGGTGCCGGTGTTATTGTACGCACATGGTAAAGGATTTATCATACTTTTTCTCTTGTTTACTGACCAATGTGGCAATTACTTCAATTTTATGCCTGGTCAGTAAAGACTATTTATCAAGTGCTGACCCAGGCATAAAGTGGGAGAGATGCACTCAATAAGGAGCTAGAGAGATTTCGTGTTTAACTAGAATATCGGAGGAGTTGTAGCGGGGTTTGCATGATAATAGGAACACTAAACGCATCCAGCAATTTATCACAGCGCTCCATGTCCTCTGCCGATCCGGTATAATGCTCAAGCTCTGGATGAAACAAGATTTCCAGTCACTGTGGCGTCTAAGAGACTGGAGAGGTTTTATCAGTAAAGCCGCCAGGTAGAGGCACAGTTTTAAGCTCCCATGTAAAAGACAAAACACAGCAATACCTGGAAGCCTACTCTTAACTGATGATGGCAACCCATCCTGCCGCATATAATGAGGAAATCACAATATATAATCTGCGTGTATTAATTAACCAATCGAATAGTGACAGAGCTCCATTGAGTGCGACCGACCAGGATAATATTCCTTTGCATCAGTTCTCTAGCCGGGACGTTTATGGGTAAATAGACGCTTGTACTCAACGGATTTACCCCTAATATTGTACTAAAGCCACCAATAAATATTTGTAGTGCATGAAATAGAAGACTTCTCTGAGGCTTAAAGGGTTAATCCTGTTTCGATCACTTCTCAATCGAAAGATGAGTGTGACAGGTGAAGTCAGGTCTAGTAATAGTAGCATCACCTGCCCTACATTCTAGCACTTCAAAGCCTTAGGGCTCAGACACACTGGCGTGAAACTCGGACGACTGCAATGCAACTAAAAATTGCATTGCAGTCGGACCAATGTTATTTAATGTCTAAGAGCACATTTGCGAAAGTCGGTCGTTTTGTTCTCGGCTAATTATCGGATGACGAGTCAGTCGCAACATGCTGCGACAGTATGCGAATCTCAGAAGAGACTCGCCAATGCAAGTCTGTGGGTCCGACAAAAAAGACGTACCACACTTAGACCACACACGGGCCATCCGAGTCGGATGCGATTTCTAATTGATACATTATCATTCTGTAGCTTAGACACCTGTATAAAATGCTCCTGTAAATGCTAATACAGTAAATAGCTGCTGAGTAAGAAAAAAAAACGGATTGCACTCAGACAACACACGGAAGCCACACTGACCAAAAGTCAGATGACACTCGTCCGACTCTTAGATCCATCAATCGGACCATTTTTTCACTCGCCAGTGTGCTTCCAGCCTTAGGAACAGGGTAGCATGACTCCAATTATAGAGGGGGGTTAAGATGGTGAGTTATTTCGAAAGAGATCCTTCCAAGGCTAGCTGAGCTGCTGTTATTCTTGGGAGAGAAGCTAGAGTTAAGGTGGTTGTAAGAAAATTTATATAACCTTCTCTCATTTTGTTTGGTATTGTAGGCCGATCCTTAGACCTTGTATATATGCTATAAAGCACTCCTTCACTCCAAGACAACAGATGGGGAACTACTTTTGGGGACCGAACAGAGTGGCATGTGTCTGACTGGGGCGCAGCCACATTTCCCAAGGAGTATGGTCATCCTAGGGTAGTTAGGCTTTGAAGAAAAAATCTGGATAGGGTTCTGCAGGAATTTCACCTCTATATCTGGCTTTTTAGAGCTTTCATTGTTTTAGATGCCAGAAGAAACAATCCTGGAATCTGTCCCTTCCATGAGCTGATTTGGTTTAATTAGATTTTATGCAACTGTTTTATTGTTTTGCAGTCCAACATTTATAGAAATCTACTAATTCTAATAGTAAGCACAAGATTTTCTCATGTATTTAAATTACCGTAGGTACATTCTCTCAGATGCCCTAATAGGGATGTATTTTTCAATAAAAACATTACTTCTAAGAAAGAGCTTGGTGCAGAAGAGTTCCCACAGTTAAGTTATATTGAGCCATAGACACTTCATGTGACGCTGTATCGCAGGGGCCCCAAATGTGTGGCTAAAGAGCCACATGAGACTTGTGGGCCCGTGATTTCTGGCTCGCGACTGTCTTCTAGCTTGGTGCAATACCACCAGGTCTAGCAAACAGCTATGAAGGGCAAGTCTCCAGATGGTAACTTTTGTGTGTAGCCTTGTGTGGCGCCCCGCAACGTGTGCGTCACAGGAAGGTATTGCATCCCTGACAGAAGATGTAATATCTTCCGTCTCGGTAATGACATGGTTAAACTCAGAGCTCCATACACCACACAACACACTAGAGTAAGAGGGCCAACCAGGTCCTGGTGGGAGGAGTGAAAGAAGTAGTGTGTGTGGGGGAAGTTGGTAACTTAGGAGTAGAGGTTGGAGTAACGTAGGAGAAGGAGCAGCAGGGCCCTGCACAGTGCCGTGCAGCCCTGGAAACCACTTACCGGCTGGCACCATTAAGCGGTGACCCAGACCGGAACACGGGCACCCATCTAACGGGTTCAAACATACCCATGCCCGAGAACACCGGATCACCGGTTCTGAGGCGAACGGACGTTCACCGCCGTTCCGCTAACCGGAGTGAAGGAGCCGCTTCTGAGAAGTACCTCACTACAGCCGCAACCAGGTTGTCTTGCCAGCAGGACTCACCACTGGGACACAGGACCTTGCAGCCGTTGATACTCAGTTAAGGATCCCATTAGAAGTTTCCCTAGTACCCTGAACTGGTACGCTAAGGCAACACCGGCCACCAAGATAGGAAGGTTAGACAAAAGAGGAACACCTTGGAGCTCTGAACGAACATCAGTCATCGCTGGGACCACCCGGTCCGTTACCTAAGACTGTATACCCTGTACCACACTAACGGTTATAGTAAAGACCCGTTACAGAGGAAGCTGGTGTCGTGCCTCTCTTCAGTACTGCTAGTAATTCTGAATACACAGTAACGACTGAGCTGCCGTATTCCATCCGGTGCAGCTCCTGGCCCCGGGGACTCCCAGTCATCCTGTGGTGAGCATCCCATCTAGCTTGCGCACATCCCCCGGAGGCCCAAGCAGCACCTGTGCATTCACCGGAATCCCACAGGTGGCATCACGACAAATAAGAATTATCCCTATCCGTTCATCCCCTTTTGATCTGACCACCGGGCCCCACAGCCTCAGGCGCGGAACAGTGACAAGTGCTGCATCGCCTGAGACGTGAGCATACCGGCAACGGTGAGTCACTTGCACAGAAGAGCAGATCTGAATGGGGGTAATGTAGGAACCTATGGATCTTAGTATACTGCCTCTGTGATTTCTGTGGAAAAGCTTTGGCTGCCATTACATCGGTAATGGGGGCTCTGGGTGTCACTATTGTGAGGGAGGCGTGACCTGGATGTGGCTTGTGACCCTCAATCAGAACTACATGTGACTCCCGACTTTCAGAGCTGAATTTGGCTCTCAAGGTCAGAATGGTTGAGGACCTCTGCCGTATCAGCACTTTTAATCGGTGGAAAGGTAGTCAGAGATATCAGATATAAGTAGGAAGACTCAGAGTTAAGCCCATTTCTCTACTGGAGACATGTACACATGCACACCCATTAAAATCTATGGTGATCTTTCCATTGTGTTTTAACACAGACTGGGGACATGTCTGTTTTTTTCGACAGCATGAATCACACGGACCTATACATTCAAGCCAATGGGTCAGTGAAAAAGAAGGAAAGCACACGGAGGACATTACCGTACCGTCACTGTGACATCTACCAGACTTAAATGCATTTAAAAAAATGAATGATTTTAATGTACACACATGCCAAAATAGATAGTAGGTAAATAAAAATTATAATACCATCCCGCAACTGCCCCAGAAGAGGAGCACCATGGAAAGCTCCAATTCTGGAGCCTGATCTCGGCTCCTACCGATGCCCTGATGGTGGCAATTAAGGTAATGGATTTTAGGGGTTGATGTCAGTTGTGCAGTGTAAGCTGGCATCAAGCCCTGGTCTCAATAATGAAGAGGTGTCTCTCAGACTACCCCATTATTAACCCAGTAATGAAAAAAAAAGAAACACACCCAAAAATACTTCATTAAAATATATACTCCATGAAACTTTCCCTCGATCCCAACTTTATTACCCAAAATAAAAAATGTAAATAAAAAATACACACAGGTCAGCAGTAGTCTAGGGAATCCGTCTTAGTCCACAGACATTCTGGATCATGTTGCGCTCTCTATGACTCAGTGACTGTGAACATTACTGATATCACTGCTCTTCACAATCACCAGGTTTCACGCAGAACAGTGTGAAGCCCAGAAGTGGTTGTTAGCAAAGTCTATGGAGTGTGAGAACAATGCTCCATAGACTTTCTTTAACAGAATTAAGTGGTGAAGAAGGGGAAATGTCTTGTTTTGTTTCTCTCTGTTTGTATGTTTCTGCTTTTTTTTCAGGTTACTAATTGTGGATTACAACAGATTCAGTGGACTACAGCTGTTTCCCCTGGACTATAGCTGTTTCCCTGGATTTATTTTGGTAATAAAGTGAGGAGCAAGGGAATGTTTATCTTAATAGAGTATTTTTGTGTGTGTGTACAGTATGCCTTTTTTGGTAATACTGGGTTTGTAATGATGTTGTCTCATAGTCACCTCTCCATTACTAACACAACGGCTAGTTGCCAACTGTATTTTTGGACACTACACAGCTGATAACAATCTCAAAAACCATTACCCCAATTGCTAACTCACTATGGCTATTGGGGAGGGCAGAGGCAAAGGGCCACAATCAAAGTATATTGTGATGCTCCACTTTTGAGGTGGCTGCAGACTATTAATTTAGGTTGGGAAGGGCCCAATAGCTATGGCCTTCCCTAACCTGATAATATCAGTTCACAGCGGTCTGCTTTAACTTTGCTGGTTATCAAAAATAGGGGAGACTCCACATTGTTTTTTTCAATTATTTATTTGGCTAACTAAAAAGCTCTACATGTATTATGGTACCTTTACACGCCGCCACCGAGGTTAGCAACAGGTAGGCACCGCACATGCACGCGCGCGTTTTCAACGGTTGCTAACAGTACCTGATGCCGCAATTACACGCCGCCACAAGGTGCTCCACAGAAGGTATTTTCGTTCCCCGGAAGTGCCAATGGGTGCCGCAGGTTACCTTCTGTGGAGCACCTTCCTTGATTTACACGCCGCTACCACAAGGGAATATGGGCGTACATATTGTGTGCCGTAACTACATAAGCGCGACAGAGTTGTGTATTACGCGACACTCGTACGGTGATTGGACAATGCAACAGCATCATGATTGGCCAGCCAGCGCAGGGAGGCTGGCTAATACATGACGCTATTGCAAATGTGTATTGTGACTGGTCAACTCGTTAAATATGCCGCCCTGTGCAGGGACAGCCAATGGGTACACAGTAGTCCCCACCAATGATAGCTGAGGGCGTGGTATACATGACGCTGTGGCATGCCCCAGGGAACTCAAATACCATGCCTGTGCCCCGATTACACGCCGCCACCATAGGGATTATACCTGCTTGTTTTTGAGCAAGGCTGAAACACAGGTATCCAAAGAGACAGGAAGGTACAACCTGAATTACACGCCGCCACTTCGCTGTGTTTTGAAGGTAAAAGGTACAATTGTGTCCGATACCTGCCGGTTTCTACCTTTCGGTGCGGCGTGTAAATGTACCACTATATCTACTAGCTATCCATGCACATGTTTAATACATAAAAAACACTAATTTTAGTGTTATGAGTTTTTTTAAGGTATGTCACAAAGCACTCACTGATCTCAGGGAGACCAGTCAAGGAAAACACTGCAGGCAGTTGGCTAAAGCGCTTAAACACAGTGAAATCCATGATGCATTGCCACTGGGAATTTGAATATGCAAATGGAGTCCGTGGAACCTCGCTTAAGAGTCTCAAACACGGGACGAGCCAGATATCCCTCCAGGGAAGGACCTAGCCCTGGGGTGGAATCCTTGCAGAGACCACCATAACCACCATATTAAGTGGCCCTTTTAGTCAATATCCCACTCAGTTACGAGTTAAGGATATGACAATGGAATTAACAGAGCCAGGTATCCATCCACAAACAGCTGTTTCGGGGTATTGCCCCTCATCAGTGTGGAGCAATGCCTGGTAGACCAACATCACAAAGCACTCACTGATCTCAGGGAGACCAGGCATTGCTCCCACCTAACCAGAATCCTACTCCACACTGATGAGGGGCAATACCCTGAAACAGCTGTCTGTGGATGGATACCAGGCTCTGTTAATTCCCTTGTCATATCCTTAACTCGTAACTGAGTGGGATATTGACTAAAAGGGCCACTTAATATGGTGGTTATGGTGGTCTCCGTAAGGATTCCACCCCAGGGCTAAGTCCTTCCCTGGAGAGATATCTGGCTAGTCCCGTGCTTGAGACTCTTAATCGAGGCTCCACGGACTCCATTTGCATTTGTGAGGTATGTGTCACGGATACAGATGGACACACAGATCATCAAAATGGACCGGGACGCACATGCGTTTTTTTATGCACAGTTGCGAAGGAGCCTTAGAAGACACACAAATTTGCAACTTGTATTTGCTCTTAATGCAATGAATTGTTAGCATCAAAATGTTATTTGCTAGTAAGACAAAAATCAAATACACTCAATGATAGATTATCTGCATGGAGTAGGATCATATTAAACAGTGTCTGCATTCTGTCCTCCTTATTTATCCCCTTCTAAGCTTTCAAAAGTTTTTTTTGTTGCAAAAAAAAAAGAACGGAAACCAGAGCAAAAGTCTAATTTTTTTTAACCATTTTTAATTGCATGTTTCAATATTTTTCCTCCCACCACATACATAAAAGGTTTGACTCGTGTCAGATTTATATTCCTACAAACTTGGCTTGCAGCGTGTTTACTGTGGGGTTTACCCGGCTTTACATACATTGGGTTTGTGTTTATTCATGCGATAATTTGTAGTGCAAAAAACGACCACCTTGTTATTACAAGCATCTCACACTAATTTCATACACAGTAAGGGAATTCAGAGACGGCTTTTCTATTCCTTTTGCTAATCAGTTAACGAACTGTGGATTTCTATAAACTGGAAGGTGAATGCATTCCTCAGCGCACACCATCAGAAAGGTGACATCTGGATTTTAGACCAATAAGTATACAGCATATTGTAAATCAAATGAGGGACCATTTAATTACAACATGAGAGTGAAACCAGATGGACTTTAAAGGGAAAATGTTTTTAATAAATTAACAATATGTAACCTATATATACAGCAATGAGTATTTAATATTTTATGGCGTAATCCTTCATTAGTAGGTCTAAATATGGAGTAAACTACTCTACTAGTCTAACCTGGTAGACGAGACCTTCAGGTGGCCCAGTCATGGGACGTTAAAGGGACTTGTATAATCATAAATATCAGAAAAACACAATTTATGCACATTTATGTTTGAATTGCGGCCTCTGTTCCACAGAAACGGAATGTTAACCCCTTCACAACCAATGACGTACATGTACGTCATAGGTCACATCCTCCTCCTCACATCTCAGCTGATGTCATCAGCTGAGATATGTATATAACAGTACCAATCAGATCCATAATCTGATCGGTGCTGTTAACCTTTTGGATCCAAAGCACCTGGCGGGATTCCTACTGTTTACTGCTGTGATCACAGGTCTTGTGAAGTAATCACAGGACCTGGATGCTGTTACATGGACAGCCTAGGGTCCTGTAATGACACCGGGAGCTATCTGCAATCACTTCCTGCGTGTGATGTCTCAGTGACATCATCGCCAGTGAGCGATCATTCCCATGTCTTTAGAGGAGCAGCAGCCCATCTAAAGATAAGGGAAGTGATCGGATAGTGGAGCACTGAGGCCCTCTAGGGGCCATTGTAAAATCATGAAAAAATAAATAAAGTTTTTAAAGGTATGAAAAAAAAACATACAAGTTCAAATCAACCCCCTTTTGCGCCATTGAAAATGAAACTATTAAAAGTATTTTAAAAATACACAAATCTGATATTGCCGTGTTCAGAAATGCCCGATCGGTAAACTACATAATGGAAGAAGAAGTCCAAATGCCAAAATTATGTTTTTTTGGTCGCTGCAAAGTTGCAATAAAATGTAATACCAGGCGATTAAAACATCACATGTACCCAAAAATGGTATCATTAGAAAAGTCAGCTCAAGATGCAAAAAATACATCATCACACAGCCCCGGATCCCGAAAAATGAGAACGCTGTGGGGTGCAGAAAATGGCACAAAAGTGCAATTCCTTTTTTTTTAAAAACTTCTGGATTTTTTTCTTCCTCTTAGATGAAAGTAAAAGTAACATCTTTGGTATCTATGAACTTTATACCGACCTGAGGCATCATACCGACTCGTCAGTGTTACCATATAGTACTGACCCAAGACATCATACCGACATGTCAGTGTTACCATATAGTACTGACCCGAGACATCATACCGACACGTCAGTGTTACCATATAGTACTGACCCCAGACATCATACCGACACGTCAGTGTTACCATATAGTACTGACCCCAGACATCATACTGACATGTCAGTGTTATCATATAGTACTGACCCGAAACATCATACCGACACCTCAGTGTTACCATATAGTACTGACCCGAGGCATCATACCGACACGTCAGTATTACCATATAGTACTGACCTGAGGCTTCATACTGACACGTCAGTGTTACTATATAGTACTGACCCGAGACATCATACTGACACATCAGTGTTACTATATAGTACTGACCCGAGGTATCATACCGACACATCAGTGTTCCTATATAGTACTGAATCGAGGCATCGCATCATACCGACACGTCAGTGTTACCATATAATACTGACCTGAGACATCATACTGACACATCAGTGTTACCATATAGTACTGACCAGAGACATCATAGTGACACGTCAGTGTTACCATATAGTACTGACCCGAGACTTCATACTGACACATCAGTGTTACCATATAGTACTGACCCGAGACATCATACCGACACGTCAGTGTTACCATATAGTACTGACCAGAGACATCATAGTGACACGTCAGTGTTACCATATAGTACTGACCCGAGACATCATACTGACACATCAGTGTTACCATATAGTACTGACCCGAGACATCATACCGACACGTCAGTGTTACCATATAGTACTGACCAGAGACATCATAGTGACACGTCAGTGTTACCATATAGTACTGACCCGAGACATCATACTGACACATCAGTGTTACTATATAGTACTGACCCGAGGTATCATACCGACACATCAGTGTTCCTATATAGTACTGAATCGAGGCATCGCATCATACCGACACGTCAGTGTTACCATATAATACTGACCTGAGACATCATACTGACACATCAGTGTTACCATATAGTACTGACCAGAGACATCATAGTGACACGTCAGTGTTACCATATAGTACTGACCCGAGACTTCATACTGACACATCAGTGTTACTATATAGTACTGACCCGAGGTATCATACCGACACATCAGTGTTCCTATATAGTACTGAATCGAGGCATCGCATCATACCGACACGTCAGTGTTACCATATAATACTGACCTGAGACATCATACTGACACATCAGTGTTACCATATAGTACTGACCAGAGGCATCATACTGACACATCAATGTTACCATATAGTACTGACCCGAGACATCATACCGACACGTCAGTGTTACCATATAGTACTGACCAGAGACATCATAGTGACACGTCAGTGTTACCATATAGTACTGACCCGAGACATCATACTGACACATCAGTGTTACCATATAGTACTGACCCGAGACATCATACCGACACGTCAGTGTTACCATATAGTACTGACCAGAGACATCATACCGACACGTCAGTGTTACCATATAGTATTTACCCGAGACATCATATCGACACATCAGTGTTACCATATAGTACTGACCCGAGACATCATACCGTCACATCAGTGTTACTATATAGTGAACCTGGTGAATAAAAAAACAAAACAACAAATGTGTAATTGCAGTTTTTACAACCCGTCCCATAAAAAACAAGCCCTAACATGTCTATATTGACAGAAAAATAAATAAGTTATGGCTTTTGGAAGAAGAGGAGGATAAAACGGAAAATCTAAAATCGCCGGAGTTAAGTGGTTAATCTCCCCTGCTAATTAGGTGCTCAGTGCACCCTGAGTGTGGGTAAGAGGCTCAGTGCATCATCCTGCCTACTCTTTTTGCATGACATTACCTCCGTCACTGGTGATTGACAGCATTGGCTTGCAGGCAGTGCTCGTTGGCTTGCAGACAGTGCTCGCTCCAGTGATGTCTATCACCAACGAGGAAGGCGGAGTATCTGGGTCTTCAAAACCAGACAGGTAACGGAAACAATCGACTCACTGACATATATACTGGGCATCTTCCCAGATACTGATATGTAGATATGAAAACTGGGAATAAATAAATGAATATTTCAGATCTGACAGGTAAGACGCTCCTAGGTTAAACTTTACACGACCCTATGTACCTAGTGCATGTCGGACCTGTAATGTAACTTTATCTTCATTGAGACAGGAACATCAGGAAAGTGTGAATATGCAGATGCTGCGCAGCTGTGTGTAAAGGTTATTAATGAATATATAATAATCACTCTCAATATGGATGTGTGCTGATCTCCTTATTTTTTTTGCATGCTTAAGCTAAATATTTGTGGTTTGCAGTCTGGTCTCATCAAAAAGAAAGTTTCCAGAATAAATGTTTTACAAGTACTTATGAACAGAGCTGCACCAGTGTGATATGGAGGAACTGTAGATGAGATATACATGACAGCCTCCCTGGAGCAACCAGGAAAGAGATGAAACCACTTGGACTCCCAAAACCTTTTTCAGAAATCAGCGATTCTGATTTGTTATCCCTCAACATCTTTGTGAGGTGGAACCTGAGGCATTGAGGGGAGAAAAATGGATGTGACCTGTAAAAGGGGCAAATTACCTCCAAAGGGGGCAATAACTTTGCTTTATCTGCAACACTCACAACCCCATTTTATAAAAATAAATATATATATATATACAACCCCTGGCAAAAATTCTGGAATCCCCGGGCTCGGAGGATGTCCATTCAGTTGTTCAATGTTGTAGAAAAAAGCAGATCACAGACATGGCACAAAACTAAAGTCATTTCAAATGGAAACTTTATGGCTTTAAGATACATGAAAAGAAATCAAGATTAAAAATGTGGTAGTCAGTAAGGGTAATTTTTTTTCAGACCAAGTAGAGAGAAAAAATTGTGGAATCACTCAATTCTGAGGAAAAAATTATGGATTCATGAAAAACAAACAAACAAAATAACACTCCAATACATTACTAGTATTTTGTTGCACCACCTCTGGCTTTTATAACAACTTGCAATCTCTGAGACATGGACCTAATGAGTGACAAACAGTACTCATCATCAATCTGGCTCCAACTTTCTCTGATTGCTTTTGCCAGATCAGCTTTGCAGGTTGGAGTCTTGTCATAGACCATTTTCTTCAACTTCCACCAAAGATTTTCAATTGGATTGAGATCTGGACTATTTGCAGGCCATGACATTGACATTTCTTCTTTCAAAAAATGTTTTCACATTTCTTGCTCTATGGCAGGATGCATTATCATCTTGATAAATGATTTCATCATTCCCAAACATCCTTTCAATTGATGGGATAAGAAAACTGTCCAAAATATCAATGTAAACTTGGGCATTTATTGAAGATGTAATGATGGCCATCTCCCCAGTGCCTTTACCTGACATGCAGCCCCATATTATCAATGACTGTAGAAATTTGCATGTTCTCTTCAGGCAGTCATCTTTATAAATCTCATTGGAAGGACACCAAACAAAAGTTCCAGCATCATCACCTTGCCCAATGCAGATTCGCGATTCATCACTGAATATGACTTTCATCCAGTCATCCACAGTCCACGATTGCTTTTCCTTAGCCCATTGTAACCTTGTTTTTTTATATTTAGGTGTTAATAATGGCTTTTGTTTAGCTTTTCTGTATGTAAATCCCATTTCCTTCAGGCGGTTTCTTACAGTTCGGTCACAGACATTTCCTTCCATTCATTTCTCATTTGTTTTGTTGTGCATTTCCTGTTTTGGAGACATATTGCTTTAAGTTTCCGGTGTTGACGCTTTGATGTCTTCCTTGGTCTACCAGTATGTTTCCCTTTAACAACCTTCCCATGTTGTTTGTATTTGGTCCAGATTTTAGACACAGCTGACTGTGAACAACCACCTTCTTTTGCAACTTTGCGTGATGATTTACCCTCTTTTAAGAGTTTTTATAATCCTCTCCATTGTTTCAATTGACATCTCTGGTGTTGTAACCATGATTCATGTCAGTCCACTTGGTCCAACAGCTCTCCAAGGTGTGATCACTCTTTTATAGATGCAGACTAACGAGCAGATCTAATTTGATGCAGGTGTTAGTTTTGGGAATGAAAATTTACAGGGTGATTCCATAATCTTTTCCTCAGAATTGAGTGATTTCATAATTTTTTTCCCTCTGCTTGGTCTGAAAAAAAATTACCCTTACTGACTACCACATTTCTTTTAGTGTTTCTTAAAGCCATAAAGCGGCCATTTGAAATGACTTTAGTTTTGTGCCATGTCTGTGATCTGCTTTTTGTCTACAACATTAAACAACTGATTGAACATCCTTCGAGCAAGGTGATTCCATAATGTTTGCCAGGGGTTGTATATATGTATGAGAAGGAAAGAGAAAAAAAATATATACATACATACACACATATATATATATATATATATATATATATATATATATATATATATATACGAGAGAGAGATGTAGTTCGCATTATTCAACATTGTAATTGCAATACTAATAAGGAAAGGTCATGAAGTTATGAGAATCATTGGCACGACATATACGAGGAAAAAATAGAAATAAAATTTTCACAACATCTCAATTTATTCTGTATGTGACAATCCAATGTGAAAGTCTCTGCATGGTGTTGGAGACTGGAGGCTGGAAAAGAGCAATCAAGGTTGGTCCCCTTCAACGGTTAGGGCCCTTTCACATCAGCGTTTTTTTCAAATCGCGGCAGATGCGGACTTGCGGCGCGGTTGCGGTAAACGCCATACTATGTATCAGCGGACTTGCGGCAGGTGCCGCAAGTGCGGTTTTGGCACTTGCGGCAGGTGCGGCCGTGAAAAAAACCGCAGCT
The DNA here is from genome assembly GCA_033576535.1 of Allobates femoralis. Taxonomy (NCBI): domain Eukaryota; kingdom Metazoa; phylum Chordata; class Amphibia; order Anura; family Aromobatidae; genus Allobates; species Allobates femoralis. The sequence goes on along the minus strand of JARQOC010000010.1, from coordinate 121,552,029 downwards.
GACAGTATTTTTTTTCGCACCTGCCGCAAGTCCGCCTATACATAGTATGGCGTTTACCGCAACCGCGCCGCAAGTGCAGCCGGTATACGGTAATCGCGGCAGATGCGGTTTTTTTCACCGCATCTACCGCGAATTTCAAAAAACGCTGATGTGAAAGGGCCCTAACCGTTGAAGGGGACCAACCTTGATTGCTCTTTTCCAGCCTCCAGTCTCCAACACCATGCAGAGACTTTCACATTGGATTGTCACATCAGTCCTACTCTCTATATTATGGTACGGAGTGGCATAAAGTACTGTATCCAGATCACTCAGGTACTAATTCACAGTACAATAACAGGTCATTATTATACTGATTTGTTGGTGGAGCCGCCATTTTTTAAAGTGCTCCAAGATCTGTTTTTCAACCCTACAACGCCATGCCGTAAGTTACTTGTGGGAACGGAGGGCAATCTCCATGGTCTAATCATGTTACCAGCATCTCCAGACTTGTTTTCCTTTCAGTAAGGCCCCTTTCACGTCAGCGGTTTTCGCTGATGTGTGGCAGATCGAACAGATTTACCGCAGCTGACAGATCTGCTACCTAACGGTCACACTTGCAAGCCTGATGCATTGTCTATAGGACTTGCGGCAAGTGCGATTCTACCAGATGCAGCAGATTTGGCACTTGCAGCTGCGAAAAAAGCGCTGCTGACAGCTTTTTTTTTCGCATCCGCAACTGACGCGCGTGCCGAATCGCGGCAATACCACACTTGCCGCAAGCCCCATAGACAATGCATCAGGCTTGCCGCAAGTGTGACCGTTAGGTGGCAGATGCAGTAAGTCTGCCAGATCTGCCGCAATCAGCAAAAAACATTGATGTGAAAGGGGCCTAACTGATCTTCCTGATTTGAAAAAAAACGCACGTGTGAAAGGGCCTAAGTCTATAATGTATTTGATCGGCAATTACCCAGGGCGCTGCCAGGAGTGGATCTTGATGATTTTCCTAAGTGCATTCAGCATGGCAGCATACTCGTCAGATAACCGTTAATAACTATTTATAATCTCATTAATAGCAGCTAAGGCTCTAAGTGCAGGGATTTGTGCGCATAGCGCTTATACTCCAGATTGAATAAATTGAGATGTTTTCAAAATGTAGTTACCATCTTTTCAGTATATGCATATCAGTAACATTTCTATCAGGCCCTTGATTTACATAATTCCATAACTTCTTTTAGTCATTAGTGATTAGACAAGCCCATTCTTTGCAGAAAACTGATTTAACCTGACAGTTGGTTTTCACTGCCACTTTTTTACTAAACATTTAGTACATCACAATAACTAACTTTTGACAATCATATAATAGAAACTAATAGATTGCCAGCATTGCCTAAACTGAAAATCTGTACTGGTGCAATCTGAACATGGTATAAATATATTAGAAAAACTGTTGCACTTACAGAAAGAAAGGTAAGGGAACTAGAAAAAAGACTGAGGAATGTGAACTGTGAACACGGAAAAATCAACCTGCAATACTGCTAAAGAAAACATTTAATACAAATTGTGGAAAACATTTGTGGAGGCGGCTGATTTGCTTGAAATAGTGAAATCACAGACGTCCATGCAAGAATCGAGCGACACATGTTGCACAAGTCTGGAATGGTGGCCCGAAAAAAAGATGAAGACACCCTAACTTCAATATCGTCATAAGAAACATCAACTCAAGTTTGTAAAAAGGTACAAAAAGTGGAATGTAAAAGATTGAAAATGGCTGACTTGGAGCAATGAGACAAAAGTCAGAAGACTACGCTCTGACTGGGTGAAAATGGGTCTGGAAGAAATAAGGGAAAAATGGGCTAACATTGAGAAATGTAAGAAACTGTCAAGTTTGGTGGAGGAAGCCTGATGACATGGGGTTATTTCACAGCCAAAAGCTTTGGATACTTGATGAAGCTCGGTGATAGTCTCAATGCTGAGTTATATATGAGTATCCTACAAGATGAATTATTTTGTACACTCGAGTATTATGGGTATTAAAAGGATGACAGTGTTCCAGCATGGCAAGAACCCAAGCATACGTCAAGATGTGCAAAGAAATGGTTAAATGACAATGAGGTAGAGGTGCTGGATTGTCCCCACAGTCCTTAGATCTCAACCCATTCCAACACTTATGGGTAGATTTAAAGAAAAAGCTGTATGCATGCCAAAGTGAGTCAATCAGTGGACATCAACACTGGGAATGTGTAGAAGAGACATGAGATTAGATTTTGCTTGAGACATGCTTTAATCTGATCGAGAGCATGTCCAGATGCATTCAGGCAGTGTTCAATGCCAAGGTTTGATTTATAAAACACCAAAAAATTTATAAGATTAATAAGATTAATTAGATTTTCAGGAGCAAAACATTGACATGACAAGAATCTGCATAATTAATCATATGCATGTCAAATTTATATATGAGATAGCTCACATCAAGAAGTTTACAACCCATGGTACTGTAGCTAATTTCCATGCACGTGGACAGCAGAGAACAACTGATGAAACGTTGAATGGATGGTTGGTAAGCAGCCCCAATCAAGATCCAAAGAAATTCAAGCTGTACTGCAGGCTTAGGACACATCAGTGTCAGCGCCCACTATCCGTCCACATTTGAATGAAATGAAATGCTTTGGCAGACAAATAAAAACATCAGTCTGCAGTTGTACATGAGTAAGACAAAATCCTTCTGGGAAATCCTCACACATCCTTGTACTGTTTACCAAAAACAAAATGAGATCTACAAAGAAAAGAACGCACAACCTACAGTCAGATATGGTGGAGGATTAAAGATGTTTTAGGTTTGTTTTGCTGCCTCTGGTAGAAGATTTGTCGAGCCCACTGGGACGAGGGTACTCGGTACCGGACCGGGTCTTTACTGGGGAAGTCACGGGTGGTCCTGGTCCGGACCGTGTCCCGGGCCCTGGCAATAAAAGGGGAATATTTACAGGGGTTGTCAGTCGCGACGCCACCCACTTGATGCGGCTAGTGATGGGGGCTGCCACTGCTGCAGAACCTCCGGGGACGATGTAATGGTAGCGGAGATGGTGTAGTTCCAGTGGGTGGAACTGTGTTCCCCGGGGCAGTAAGGGTTAAGTCTATTGTGGAGTGTGTAGCACACTTACTTTGCAGACGCTGCAGGGATCTCTCCTCAGCGTTCGTGCTGACAGGCTGTGCTGTACTGTGGCTCTGCAGGTGAGGTCTTTCTGATGCAATCCTGTTAGTAGAGAATCACTTTCATACAGAAACACAAGGGAAGCTGTTCCAGGGTTTTCCAAAGCTTTACTCTCAGCTCTTCAGTCAGTTCACAAGTCATTTGCAGTTCTTACACAGTTCAAGTACAGTTCTCAGTACCCGGGCACATTCTCCCTCTCCGGGTTCCCTTTGCTCTGCAGCCAGGCCTCTCTCTCTGTGACCCCTCACACAATCTGCAGTGTCCTTTCCGGGCTATTACAATCTCCGTCTCCACGGGTGTGTGTGAAACGCTGGACAGTATGGCGGTGACTGGGGCTTCTGTGAGTCCTAAGTTTGTCACTGAGCTGCCTGTCCTTTAGGTAGGGATCTCAATCTGAAACTCCGACCCCCCGTCGTGTTGTTTGGGGATGCCGGGTAAACTACGGTCCCCTCTAGAGCCGACACTCTACTTTAGCCCAGCCTCCAGCAGTCCTCAGCACAAGGCTCTACCAGGCTCCTTTCCTTCTGTTCCTCTCTGTATATAGGAGGGCTACTCCGCCTGCAGTAGGTTGCTTCAGCTGCGGTTCTAGGGCCCGGGCTACACCGTCCCTCTCTGTCCTCTCACACTCCTGGGGATCTGACTCTGGATGGGCTTTCTCTCTCCTCTGGCTCACACTGGCTCAGTACAGATTCTGCGCCCCTGTCTGTCTTCACTCTTCCAGATCGTGTGTGTCTTTCTGTCTGCTCAGCTTCAGCTCAACCTGCTGCTGTTCTCTGGCCTTTGCATCTCAGCTCACTATGGCCTACTGAACACCTTCACTCCTCCCCCTTCCTATATACTGTCAAGTCACCTGCCTACGTGTTTGCCCAACCCACTCCTCTAAATCCACCACCCCTCAATCTCATAGAGTATCTAATCTCAGGGCTAGATGCTACCTTCTGTACGTGGGTTATGTGGGCTGTGAGGGTGTTGGTGTGCAACAATGTCCTACCTGCCTGGCTGCAGTTCCCTTTTGTGGCCTCCTGGACGCAGGGGCGCCACACTCTCCCGGAGTTAACTAGCGCGTCCCCGCGCTGCCCGTCATGGATCCCCCTGAAAACATTTTATTTTATAACAGCAATAAACAGTAAGGATTCTTGGTTTCTTCCCATCCGGGAGGTTCGATTCTTGAAATGTTACTTCAACTATAAACAGTTACATGGGTATCTACGTCATTACCCCTTTCTGGACCTCTACGTGGTCTAATGCTACAACGCATTCACTTTCTTTAAAACACACATTAAAAACATTACTTTCTTTCAAAAAGTATAAAAACATTCTCTCTTTGTTCAAAAAGTGCAAAATTCTCAAAAATTCTCAAAAACAGTCAAAGTTCAATGCACTACGTCGCATGTGCACAGCTGGTCTTAAAACCAAAGGGGAGCACACAAAGGTGCTCAACTATATACAGCTCAAAGTTTATATCACATCATCGTTCATGATATCAATGTTCAGTTCAACATGTATGAGACAAACAGGGGAATGCTAGCATTCATTCAGGTATGGGATGGGATCACCAAGGAAAACACTTCATTCACACTTACAAGTCTTCCTTCTTCTTACAGGATGCAGGACACGTGTTCACTCTTTCTTGCATTGCTTCCACGGTAGCAGTTGGGATGTTCTCCTTCTGGGGTACACTTCCAGATTCTGTAGTGAAGCTATCAACAAGTAGCTTTCCGGGGTCTGGGTTATGGCATCCTTCTTTGGTGCAACAGTCTCAAGTATGGTTACTGGATCCGTGTTCACAGCCACGTCCGTGTAGCTTACTATATCTGGATCATCACTGGATTCAGGGTACTCTATTGCAGGTATCTCATCATCTTCCACAGGGTCTAGGCACAGTCTTTACTTTAATGCCATATGGGCCACGCTCACCTTCTACAATGTGGTATGACACCCATTCTCCGATCTCAACCTGTCTGTCTGGATGATCTGACGGCAGTTGCTCTTCCACTTCTCTATTATTTATGAATATGTCACATCTAGTACCGGCTCACGTGCAAATGCGAATCCTCTCGCTTCTATCACTTTCACAATCTTGCCTCATGCCGTGGGGATCTCTGAACTTCTCTATCACTGCGGGCGACATTCTTAGCTTATTTAGCACGGGCGACCATTATCTGCTTCTGCACTTGCCTCTCAATCTCTTCTTTCTCCCACTTTCTCACACATCTGCGGATGTATTGTTCACGGGTAATCAATTCTGCAGGGCCCATTCTGCCGCCGGGATCTCCCAGAATCCATCAGGTCATCACAGTCCTCATCCCGCTCCCGCCAGCAACGGAGCTGCTCCCCTCTCTCCTCTGTCGTCTTAGGCGCTGATATGAGGGGCTGCGGCAACGCCAGGTATCCCTCTGGTAAGGCTCCGAGTGGGTCGGTCTCTTTCTTGGCAACATGCGGTGCAGCGCTGGGTACAGCCAAATCCACCAGGGTCGCAGTACGGCATCCACCCTCGCTCTCCATGCGGACACGGGTGTCTTCAACCCAGCCGGGTTGCATAGATACCGTCTCATAGCTCTGCTGGTGGTGATCCACGCAGATCTGGATTCGGGTACGCTGCTCCTGACGCGGTCATCTGTTGGGGCAGCAGTATCATCACACCCCGCCGGGTGTCTTGGACTTCCGCCATCTCTCCACGGTCACACAAGTTCTTCCCTCTGCTGGGTTCCTCCACGGGTCACTCCGTGGGCCCTCTGGGATCACTTGCGTTCTTCCGGGTGCAGCGTTCTTCTGGGCGTCCTTTGCTTCCGTCCTCATGTACTGGAATGGCGACTGCTTCTCTTCGGTTCTTCGTCCGCCCCCTCCTGATGACGATTTCCTTCTTCATTCCCACCAGCTTGTTAGGAGGAGGGTCTAGGGGCGGAGGCTCTTCTTTCAGAGTGACAGCTGGCTCTCCCGGAGTTAAGGGGAGCCATGGCGGGTCCTTCTCTTCGCGCCATGGACCGGGCCGGCCCAAGATGGGAGTTTCGGGAACGCCTCCTCTGCACATGGCGTTAGTCTCCCTGGCCGCCATTAAGGTCAGATTTTGGCGGGAAAAGTCCAGAACACGTACTTTAGGCGCACAAGGTCCAATTCCTTTGGCCCAGGTAGATCCTGTTCGTGACGCAGGTTTGTCGAGCCCACTGGGACGAGGTACTCGGTACCGGACCGTGTCTGCTACGGGGAAGTCACGGGTGGTCCTGGTCCGGACCGTGTCCCGGGCCCTGGCAAATAAAAGGGTGTATTTACAGGGGATTGTCAGTCGTGACGCCATCCACTATATGCGGCCAGTAAGAGGGCCGCCGCTGCTGCAGAACCTCCGGGACGATGTAATGGCAGCATAGATGGTATAGTTCCTGTGGGTAGAACTGTATTCCCCGGGGCAGTAATGGTATAGTCTATAATGGATATGGATGGGTGGAGACGGGGTTAAAGGACACACACTCACGCTTTGTAATCAAAGGTGCAATTCTCCTCTTCTCCTGATGCTGCAGCTTCTTCTAATCCGTGTGCAGAGCTGACAGGCTTGTAGCTCTGCAGGTGGGAGCTCTCTACTGTTGGATGTAGGGCAAAGGTTGCAATTAATACACAGACTCACAGTTTTTCTGTTTTCCAAAGCTTTACTGCAGATGTTGTTGCAGGTTATAGTCCACGGAGTCTGTAATGGGGCTAAGCTCTCTTCCCACCCTGTCCGGGTCATCAGCTTCCTCGTGCTGTGCTGTGTGTGTGTCCTGAGCTGCTGCTTCTAGCTGAGCTGCTGGGACTTCTCACTCTTTCTCTGTGTTCTGCTGGTACCACTTGGCTAGGCAACTTGAGTCCTCTGTGCTGTGCTGACCCCGCCGTGTTGCTTTGCACTGGTACTGTGGGCATCTAGAAACCCCACTGTTCCTGGATTCACTGTGCTGTGGGTGCCAGACACAGTGCCGGATCCGATGTCCGTTCTGTGCGCTCTTCTGGGGCGAGTGAAGGTCTCACTCCAGCTCCCAGACGTGTTCCGCAGTCTGTAGTTCTCCTGTTCCTCAGACCCTTGCTGGGCCTACACTGAGCTAACGCTGCTCTAACTGTGCTCTTCACAGCACTGATCCGTGCTGAACTGAGCTCTTCTTCATGAGCAGGAGTATTTAAGAGAGCAGGTTGTGCTCCCCCTCCTGGCCCAGAGGTGCTAGTGTTTGTCAGTGTGTTGTGGGGAGGGAACCATGTGATGTTATTGTAACACATTAACCCATGGGGTGCCACAGATTGCCAAAGGATTTTGGGTCACAATGTAGCGCCCAGTATCAGAAAGCTAGGTTGGTGTCCTAGGTCCTGAGTCTTTCAGCAGGACAATGATTTCAAGCATACTTCAAGAAACCCCCAGAAATAGATAGAAACAAAGTTCTGGAGAGTTCTGAAGTGGCATCAATGAGTTCGGATCTAAATCCCATTGAATATTTGTGGAGAGATCTTAAAATTGTTGTTGGGCGAAGGCGCTTTTCAAATATGAGAGACATGAGGCAATTTGCGAAAGAAGAGTTGAAAATTCCAGGTGAGAGGTGTAAGATATTTGTTGATGGTCACAGTAAGCAATTGATTTCAGTCATTTATTCCGAAGGGGGGGCGTGCAACCAAATATTAAGTTGCGAGTGCAAACAATTTTGTTAATTTCACACAAAACCTCTAAAATGGGCTTTATGTCCAATTTGCCCTTTTTTCAGTTTTTATGTATTGCTACAATGCACACACGGGAAATAAACATGTACAATAAAATGTGTAATTGTAATATTCTTCTGGGAGAAATACTTTATTCTCTGGAACAATTATCTGAATCATGTAGCAATTTCAGATATCCAGTGGCATTGAGGTTTACATTGATGAAGAATGGCCCCACTATCTTTGTACCCCATATACCCCACTATACCATCAATTTTTGTGTTCTTGTGGGGATCTATCCACTGTGGGTTAGTGTCAGACCAATAGCGCTGGTTTTGTTTGCTAACTTCTCCATTCACAATAAAGTTTGTCTCATCCCTCATCTGAAGGCAATTGTCTATGCTGTGAAGATACGAGATGTGAGCATCTGAAACAGATACTGGAAGCTTGTGCTGCATTTCTTCTGCGGTGTTGCTATCAGTGTGTCAGTGGGAGAAAGGGTTGCATTGACAATCCAACACAATGGGCAGCACTTTGAACACATTTTATAAGTGGTCATAAACTTGTAAATATGCAAAAATAGTCTGTGGAGCCTCGGTTAGGAGTTTCAAACAAAGGACTAGCCAGTTATCCCTCCAGGGAACGACCCAGCCAAGGGGTGACTCCTTGCAGAGAACACCATAACCACCATATTAAGTGGTTCTTTCAGTCAATATCCAGCTATTTTGCAAGATTAGAGATATGACAAAGGAATTCCAAGGCAAGGTATCCATCCACAGACAGCTGTTTTGGGGTGTTGCCCCTCGTCAGTGTGGAGTAGGATTCTGGCTAGGTGGGAGCAATGCCTAGTAGACCAACAACAAGAAGCAATCACTGACCTCAGGGAGACCAGTCAAGAAAACACTGCAGGCAGCCGGCTAAAGCGCTCAACACAGTGAATTCCTAGGCGCATTGCCCCCTGGAAATTATGAATATGCAAAAACAGTCTGTGGAGCCTTGGTTAGGAGTCTCAAACACAGGACTAGCCAGTCATCCCTCCAGGGATATAACTCATGAAAGAATAATGTTACGTTAAAACCAAGCACACTATTGTTGTTCTTATGAAATTCTCAATAAGTTTGCTATGCCACATGACCTTCTTCCTATTGAAAAAAATAAAGTTGGATCCAAAATGGCCACCATGGCCACCACCCATCTGGAAAAGTTTTCCCCTTCCCATATACTAATATGCCACAAACAGGAAGTTGATATCACCAACCATTCCCATTGTATTTAGGTGCATCCATATAAATGGGCCACCCTGTACAATCTTGTAATCAGTCACTGGGACTGTATATAGGGCTACAGATACTCACTGTGCTGTTTGGTGACATGGTGTGTACCACATGCAACATGGACCAGAGAAAAGCAAAGAAGAGTTGTCTCAGGAGATTAAAAAGAAAATTATAGACAAGCATGTTAAAGGTAAAGGTAAAGACCATCTCCAAGTAGCTTGATGTTCCTTTGACCACAGTTGCAGATATTATTCAGAAATGTAAAATCCATGGGACTGTAGCCAACCTCCCTGGACGTGGCTGCAGAAGGAAAATTTATTACAAATCAAAAAGTGGGCTAATACGTTTGGGTAACAAAAGAGTAACATAAAGAGATTCTTACAGGAAAAACGTCTACAGCAGTTTAAAGGGTGAAACTTTAAGCGTTTCAATGGAACAATCATCAGTGTCATATCGCAGCATCCGTCGTTGTTTGAGCCAAAGTGGACTTCATAAAGCCAATAGACCGTGTTTTTGTGATCTGCTCCAACTATATATGGACAATGATCACAAAGGATCTGCAAGTAATGGTGCTTTATTTCTACGCGTTTCAGCGCAATCCTCGCTCCTTCATCAGGAATGCAAACATAAAAACAGCATAACACGAGCCAGACATTAATGCTTACAAACACCAATCAATCAAGAACATGATCTGCTTTGGTATGGAGGATGCGGTGACGTCTGATTGTAATATGAGCAGTCTCCGATTTTGGGTACAGCAAAAAATCGGACGCAAATCGGATCCGACAAAATCGGATGGCAATTAGGCCAAATCCGATCCGTGTACATAGGATAACATGGGGGCCAAATCGGATCCGTGTCTGTCCGTTTTACAATGGATAGCTATGATCCTTAAAAATCGCAATGTGAAAACACTTAAGGGCACGGACACACTCATATGAGTTTGACGGACGAGACTCGGAACAGACTGGAACAGTGACCCTGAACGGCCTCTCCCTGTCTGGACGGGGAATGACGCTGCTTGTGTTTCTGTGCAGCTTCACATTCCCCATCCAGAGAGAGAGAGGCCGTTCAGGGTCACTGTTCCAGTATGTTCCGAGTCTCGTCCGTCAAACTCGGATGAGTGTGTCGTGCCCTAACAGAGAGGCTTTTGTGGACTTCTTGCTAAGGCTGGTTTCACAGTACGATTTTGTGCCTGTCCGTGGGATCCGACTTTGAAGGAGGATCCCACGGACAGGCACGGATCCACACGGATCCCTGCAATGGATCGGGCAAATAGCCATCCGATCCGATTCTATGCAGGATCCGTGTGGATCCTGCGGTCCCCTGTCTTTGCCTGCTTCTGCTCCTCCATCTTCTTCCCTCTCCTATTCTATTCTGTGCCCCCACTATGCTATTCTGTGCCCCTGCTTCTCTATCCTCATCTATCCCTATCCTGTTCCCTGTACTCTTCCCTGCCTTTGCCATTCTGGCTATTGTTCCATCCATTTGAATGGTAGTCTTCTGTTTTCTTTCATGTCACTCTGGTTTTGCTTTCCATTCGACCGCCTGCAGGACTTCGACCGAGCTTCCCCCATCCTCTGGAATTCTGCACTTCAACATGTCCAACTATCACCTACACTCAAAACCTTCAAGCGGAACCTGAAAACCCATCTCTTCAGAATAGCCTATGTGGCGCCCCGCTATGCAGGTGTCACAGAGGGGTACTGCACCCATAAAAGTGGTGCAGATACTCCAGCTGCAAGCAGATTTTAGGATGGTGGGTGGAACCCATTAACCAGCACCCCACACTAAATCACAAAGTGGGAGGTACCCAGGAGGGAACAAAACCACCTCCAGGGGGATCCAGAGGGAGTTCAGGCAGTGAACCTGAGGGAGCAAGGAGGTCTTTTTGCCTCCAAGTGAGTGGAACAAGAAGGGGGTCTCTCGGCTGAGTGACTGGAGGAAGAGAGAGACTAAAGAAAGACCCAGGAGCAGACAGCTTGAAGGGAAGAGGAACTCAAGGGGGTTCTGCTCAGTCAGCTAACCGGGTCTCGGAGCCCGCACCTGTGGGCTCTTTAGGACCACAGAAAATTTGGAGTCCTGGGAAGTCTACAGCCACCCCAGGCACCTGAGCAACCGGAAGAGGGTATCAGGCACCGCTTGATAGTTCAGCGGTCGGCCAGTAGAAGGAATTCTGACGGGAGCAAGGGTGAAGGGAGGAACGGAGGCCCGGTGATTCCAGGTCACCAGACTTCATACAAATTACTGTGAATACACGGGAGAGAAGGCACACACTGAGGGCTGCATCATACCACCTGGGATTAGCTTGCAGCCACCTGTTAGCTACCTGTTTTAACATCTGAATGCTGAACTGAGAACTGTAACTAATGCTGCTAAAGTTTCCAGTAAAGTACCCGGAGTGAAGTGAATTTGACTCTGCTGCATCTTCCTTTGCATGAACTTGTTCTTTCACAGGATTGCTGCCCCGGAGGTCCAGCCCTGCCTGCGGAGGACTTCATCATCTTAGCCGCAATACCACCGACCTCCGGCGGACTGTGGCGGCGCTGGTGCAAATCACCAGAAACTGCAGGTGGCATCACGACAACAAACTGTATATAATCCCCTGTAAATATTCCCCCCTTTTCAAAGATAGGCCCAGGACACGGGATCAGGCGTGGCCGCCATTCCCCGTGACACAGCAGTTAACCCTTTGACGCCTGATACCCGAGTACCCCAAAGCCTGGGTGCTACACCTACACCCTGCAATGACAACAGTGTCACCTTACCAGCACTGGACCTGGTGCTTCTCCACCACTGGACCCAATGCTCCACCACCACCAGAGCACACCCAACCTACTGTCTTCCTCCCATTGTCCTGTAGAATGTAAGCCAGCAAGGGCAGGGACCTCTCTCTCCCCCTCTGTACCAGTCTGTCAATGTCAGTCTGTTATTTGTATTTTTAACTTGTTTGTATATAACCCTTTCTCATGTACAGCACCATGGAATCAATGGTGCTCTGTAAATAAATAATAATAATTTGAGATCATTGTAGCTGAACAGCCTATCATTGTCTGCACTTCTTTAAAAGTTTTACCCTCTCCAATAAACCTTTTAATCAAACCATGCCTGCTCTTCTGAACAATGTTTCAAATAACCCCTATGTCTCAGGCTTTCAAGGAGAAATGCATGTACAACATGTGCTGGCTTCACCCTATAATAAGGGCCACCTGATTCACACCTGTGTCTTCACAGAATGATTGACCGCACTAATTGAACTCCACACTGCTATTATTTTAAACACACACTCTTTAAAAAAATTATTGAAATATACAGACTCCAAAACATGCAGATCATGAATGCGGAGTCTGAAGGTTTTCTAAAAATGTTCTGCAAAAACTGGTGAATTGTTTGACATGTGGTGATATAATTTATACCAAAAACAGTAAATAATCTGGTTAGTCATATTGGACTGCTAAAATTTTGAACACAATTGCAGACACGACAGTTTTTCAGCAAATTGTGCCAGAATTGGGGTGCATGTAGTTTGGTAAATCTCCCCTAGCATTATCACACCACTAATTAGGATGCATCCGAATACAAGGTGTGACAGTGGTGCACAGACCAATGGTGTCTGGTGCACTACACAGAACAGACTGGGGGAACACAGGGGGGGACAAATATAATGGAGGGCCTGCTCGTGGGGAACGTAAGAAAGGACACCTCCTGCACTCACCTGCAGCTGTGCCTGTTCTCCCTACTGTCCCTACACGGGTTCTTTCACTCCGTTGACGAGCAGGATATTTAGTCCCTCGCTGGCCCTGATGTTTAACCCTCAATAGGGAGATTGCCGGAGGGAGCACTAGTCCCAACTGCTGTGCTAAAACCAACAAGAGAGGAAGGAAAGATAGGGAAATGACAAGACAACTTCACGCTTGGCAGCAGACGGCTTGGCAATGGTCACTTCTCCAGAGTAACTCCTTCACCTAAGGTACTTAGGCCAGGAATGCAGTTCAATCACCAGTAAGGAATGTCGAATCATGTGATCATTTAAAGGAGATGGGAGTGATCACAAAGTAGCCACACCTGGGAAGAGAACTAAGCAGGTTTGCTAGCAAAAGAAACTGACATTAACTCCTACTCTGTCAAAGGAAAGATACACATTTAAAATGAAGTCTCAATACATGAACGAGACACGGTTCCCAAACCTGTCACAAGTCATCAAAGTAGAGTGACCATCATGACAATCATTTTTCCAAGAGGCTACATAGCTGTCGCAAAACTACAACTCCCAGAATGCATAGTTATTACAGGCTGTCAGGATATCCTGGGAGTAATAGTTTATCACCAGTTGGAGACCAATACATTGGAGATCAATTCTAGTCCTTTCTATCTCAGTGTTGTAATCAGCTCTTTGTAAACTTGCACAGTAAATTAACAGGAATGCAAGGTTCCTATATAATAAAATGTTTACCGCCTTTGTGTATAAAACACTAGGTGCTCTGTAAAATCTCATAGTCTAACCGTGGCCGCTGCGTGCCCAGAGAAATACGTCTAGGTGTACAGAGCGGAAAGTCTGACTTCAGCAAAGTGATCCGGCTGCATTAAGTCAGACATATCCTCATCATCTGGGTTTTACACTGTGACAAGGCAATAAATGGGCTGCACTTCGCTCCATATCTAACCTTGAGAAACGACATCTGTTGGCTGCAGCACCGACATAAGTGTATTAGTCAGGTCTCCTCTGATGGTTTCATTTGCATCTCAAAGTAAATTGAAGACACAGCTACAGAATAAAGGTCTGGAGGAGGCTTCTGTGTGCTGGGGTGTGGATGATGGTACCTACACACAGAATACCGAGAATCCAACTGAAAGGGCGGGTTACCACAAAGGACAGTATGACTGTGAGGGCAATTATAACAAGTCTACAGATTATGTTAGTTGGAGACCAGTGCAATGACCTAATGACCTATTCAGTCCCTCTGATGGTCATTAGTTAATGCCCGGATAGGAAACCTCAGTACCGCTGCTTATCAATGCATTGTGCAATGATACGTTATCTAAGTGATGGGTAACTTTAAAGATGAGTTAGCCAAAGGAAACTTTGATATAAATATATACACACACACATATATACTATCATATCATGGCCGAAAGTGTTGGCACCCATGAAAATGTTCCAGAAAATGAAGTATTTCTCCCAGATAATTGTTACAATTGCACGTTTTGCTAAACATATATCTATTTCATGACTCCTTGAACTCAGTCAAGGCCCCCTGTACTAGAGGCAATAAAACAAACCCAAAACATCTCTGACCTCTACCATATGTGACTTTAGGTTCTGTGCTCTTTTCTCTGACCTCCCCCTTATGTGACTGTAGGTCCAGTGCTCTTTTCTCTGACCTCCCCCATATGTGACTGTAGGCCCTATCCTCTTTTCTCTTACCTCCCCCATATGTGACTGTAGGTCCTATGCTCTTTTCTCTTACCTCCACCATATGTGACTGTAGGTCCTATGCTCTTTTCTCTTACCTCCCCCATATGTGACTGTAGGCCCTATCCTCTTTTCTCTTACCTCCCCCATATGTGACTGTAGGTCCTATGCTCTTTTCTCTTACCTCCACCATATGTGACTGTAGGTCCTGTGCTCTTTTCTCTGACCTCCACCATATGTGACTGTAGGTCCTGTGCTCTTTTCTCTGACCTCCACCATATGTGACTGTAGGTTCTGTGCTCTTTTCTCTGACCTCCCCCTTATGTGACTGTAGGTCCTGTGCTCTTTTCTCTTACCTCCCCCATATGTGACTGTAGGTCCTGTGCTCTTTTCTCTTACCTCCACCATATGTGACTGTAGGTCCTGTGCTCTTTTCTCTTACCTCCCCCATATGTGACTGTAGGTCCTGTGCTCTTTTCTCTTACCTCCACCATATGTGACTGTAGGTCCAGTGATCTTTTCTCTGACCTCCCCCATATGTGACTGTAGGTTCTGTGCTCTTTTCTCTGACCTCGACCATATGTGACTGTAGGTTCTGTGCTCTTTTCTCTGACCTCGACCATATGTGACTGTACGTCCTGTGCTCTTTTCTCTGACCTCCCCCATATGTGACTGTAGGTCCTGTGCTCTTTTCTCTGACCTCCGCCATATGTGACTGTAGGTTCTGTGCTCTTTTCTCTGACCTCGCCCATATGTGACTGTAGGTCCTGTGCTCTTTTCTCTGACCTCCCCGATATGTGACTGTAGGTCCTGTGCTCTTTTCTCTTACCTCCCCCACATGTGACTGTAGGTCCTGTGCTCTTCTCTCTGACCTCCCTCATATGCGACTGTAGGTCCTGTGCTCTTTTCTCTGACTTCCCCCATATCAGACTGTAGGTCCTGTTCTCTTTTCTCTGACCTCCCCCATATGTGACTGCAGGTCCTGTGATCTTTTCTTTGTTGGCCCTATTCTGTGTTCAGTATACAGTAGAATGATGCTCTTTACCAAAAAGCTCTATCATGGTCTCATCGACAAAATGATTTGGTTACTCACGTTCATTTTGTCAAACTGTAGTCTAGCTTTTTTATGTCTCTGTGTCAGCTGTAGGGTCCTTCCTGGTCTCCTCCCTGGTTTCCTCCATAGTGTTCCATGTCATTAACATGTGAATGAATAGCTTGTGATGACACTGATGCCCCCTGAGCCTGCAGAACAGCTTGAATTTGTTTCAAAATTGATTGTGGTGACATATCCAACATCCGGACTACTCCGTACTACAACCTTTCATCAGTTTTTCTATGACATCCTCATGGGGCACACAAAGATACACAATGCAAAGATTGAGTAAACATCTCCCCTTTTTAACATATTTCAGGTGTGATTTTAATTTTGCCCACAGATGTTACTTGCCGGAGCTGAGTTTGAACAAGCATCACATGCTTGATGTCACGCTGGTCTCCTGTGCTTTGGATATTTGTGTCAAGTTTAGGCCTATAGTCTCTTTGCCTTTGAAGACTCTGGAGATTAAACGTAGTTAATTTCTTTTGAAAATATAAAAGAGGTGATTGATTCATTCATTGCAAGTCACCTGAGTGATAGGAGCTCATAGTGAAGTGACCGGTGCCAATCCGTCTGCTGGTTAGGAGTTTGGCCGCAGCGCCGTGAAGTTGCTATATTATTTGGTGTTTTCCCATATATATATATTAGTGATGGGCGAATCCTAAATTACTCGGAATCGCTTGACTCTAGCGAGTCCGAGTCCAGGACTCGCTACTCGTTGCGAGTCTAGCGAGTCCAATGTTAATGAATGGGGAAGCGAGTAATAGCGAGTAGTGTGAGATTTACAAATCGCAGATGTGTCTCGGAAGCTTCAGCCTGAAGCAATCCTAGTTTTGTCATTTATTTGCATTGGACTCGTTTACTTTGTAACTGTAATCGCTAGGAAACTCGCACAGATAAGAGTCCTGTCTGCTCAGTGTGCTGGCTGCCAGCTCCAGGGTCCTAGAGCCCGCCTGCTGCCTGATGTAGCAGAGCAGAGATTGTTCTCAGTCTGCTCATTCCCTGTGTACAGACATGATTGTCTGTGCACAGAGATGATGTAGCAGAGCTGAGATTGTTCTCAGTCTGCTCATTCCCTGTGTATAGACATCTATATCTATGCACAGGGGATGTAGCAGAGAGGACATCGCGTTTTGGACTGCGTCGGACGGAAGAGAATTTGTTTAATTAAAGATGGAGTCCCTAATGGCTTTTTTTTTTATTTCTAATAAAAAAATTCTTTTGTTTTGTTTTTTTTAAAACAATTTAATAGAAATTCATGGCGGTCATGTCTAATATTGGCGTGACCGCCATAAATTTCGGGCTTAGGGCCAGCTGATAATACAAAGCTGGCCCTAACCTCTTTATTACCCAGCGTGCCACCGCTACCAGGGCCGCTGGAAGAGCGGGGTTCAGCGCCAGAGGATGGCGCTTCAATGAACGCGCCATCTTCTGGGGCGGCTGCGGGCTGCAATTTGCAGCGGGGGGTGCCCAGAAAGCTTGGGCATCCCTGCGCTGCGGATTCCAGCCCCCAGCTGCTTAGCTGTACCTGGCTAGACATAGAAATTGCGCGGAGCCCCACGCATTTTTTTTAAATTATTTCATGAAATTCTGAGATTCTGACTCTGACTCTGAGACTCTGACTCTGAGACTCTGACTCTGAAATTCATGAAATAATAAAAAAAAAAATGCGTGGGGCTCCGCGCAATTTCTATGTCTAGCCAGGTACAGCTAAGCAGCTGGGGGCTGGAATCCACAGCGCAGGGAAGCCCAAGCTTTCTGGGCACCCCCCGCTACAAATTGCAGCCCGCAGCCGCCCCAGAAGATGGCGCGTTCATTGAAGCGCCATCCTCTGGCGCTGAACCCCGCTCTTCCAGCGGCCCTGGTGGCGGTAGCACGCTGGGTAATAAAGGGGTTAATACCAGCTTTGTCATACAAGCTGGTATTAAGCCCGAGATTCTTAATGTCAGGCCACGTTTGACCCAGCCACTAAGAATCTCCAATAAAGGGTTAAGAAAACACAACACAGAGAAAATTTTTTATTTGAAATAAAAAAAAAAGCCATTAGGGACTCCATCTTTAATTAAAAAAATCCTCTTCCGTCCGACGTAGTCCAAAACGCGATGTCCTCTCTGCTACATCCCCTGTGCATAGATAGATGTCTATGCACAGGGAATGAGCAGACTGAGAACAATCTCAGCACTGCTACATCATCTCTGTGAGCAGGCGGGCTCTAGGACCCTGGAGCTGGCAGCCTGCACACAGAGAAGACAGCTGGACTCGGCTCGCAATGTAACAGCAGTTACTTTGCGAGTTTCCCTGCTATCACTGGCACAGTAGCCGAGTCTAATGCAAACAAAGGCAATCCTAGTTTTGTCAGCGTTTCTGACAAAACTAGGATTGATATTGATTTGCATTGGACTCGTGCGAGTAATCACTGGGAAACTCGCAGAGTACCGAGTCCTGCGAGTCCCTTACTACTCGCCGAGTAACGAGTCCTAGCGAGTAGATTCGCCCATCCCTAATATATATATATATATATATATATAGAGAGAGAGAGAGAGAGAGAGAGAGAGAGGGAGAGTATATACAGTATATACACCTTACATACTCAACCTTCTGCCACATTTCAGGCTTCAAACATTAAGATATAAATTCTAATTTTTTTGTGAAGAATCAACAAGTGGGACACAATCATGATGTGGAACAAAATTTATTGCACATTTTAAACTTTTTTAACAAATAAAAAACTGAAAAGTGAGGCGTGCAATATTATTCATCCCCTTGAGTTAATACTTTGTAGCGCCCCCTTTTGCTGTGATTACAGCTGCAGTCTCTTGGTGATGTCTCTATTAGTTTTTGCACATCGAGAGACTGAAATTCTTGCCCATTCTTCCTTGCAGAACAGCTGGAGCTCAGTGCGGTTGGATGGAGAGCGTTTGTGATCAGCAGTTTTTAGCTCTTTCCACAGATTCTCCATTGGATTCAGGTCTGGACTGTGACTTGGCCATTCTAACACCTGGATACGTTTATTTTTGAACCATTCATTGTAGATTTTGCTTTATGTTTGGGATCATTGTCTTGTTAGAACATAAATCTCTGTCCCAGTCTCAGGTCTTTTGCAGACTCCAACAGGTTTTCTTCCGGAATGGTCCTGTATTTGGCTCCGTCCATGTTCCCATCAATTTTAACCATCTTCCCTGTCCCTGCTGAAGAAAAGCAGGTCCAAACCATGATGCTGCCACCACCATGTGTGACAGTGGGGATGGTGTTTTGAGGGTGATGAGCTGTGTTGCTTTTACGCCAAACATATCGTTTTACATTGTGGCCAAAAAGTTCGATTTTGGTTTCATCTGACCAGAGCCCCTTATTCCACATGTTTGGTGTCTCCCAGGTGGCTTGTGGCAAACTTCAAACCAGACGTTTTATGGATATCTTTGAGAAATGGCTTTCTTCTTGCCACTCTTCCATAAAGGTCAGATTTGTGCAGTGTACGACTGATTGTTGTCCTATGGACAGACTCTCCCACCTCAGCTGTAGATCTCTGCAGTTCATCCAGAGTGATCATGGGCCTGATCTCTGATCAGTCTTCTCCTTGTTCAAGATTAAAGTTTAGACTGACGGCCGGGTCTTGGTAGATTTGCAGTGGTCTGATACTCCTTCCATTTCAATATGATCACTTGCACAGTGCACCTTGAGATGTTAAAAACTTGGGAAATCATTTTGTATCCAAATCCGGCTTTACACTTCGGCACAACAGTATCTTGGACCTGCCTGGTGTGTTCCTTGGTCTTCATGATGCTGTCTGCACTTGAAACAGAACCCTGAGACTATCACAGAGCAGGTGTATTTATACGGAGACTTGATTACACACAGATGGATTCTATTTATCATTACCAGTCATTTAGGACAACATTGGATCATTCAGAGATCTTCACTGAACTTCTGAAGTGAGTTTGCTGCACTGAAAGTAAAGGGGCCAAATAATATTGCACGCCCCACTTTTCAGTTTTTTATTTGTAAAAAAAGTTTAAAATATCAATAAATTTCGTTCCACTTCACGATTGTGTCCCACTTGTTGATTCTTCCCAATAAAATTAGAATTTATATCCTTATGTTTAAAGCCTGAAATGTGGCAAAAGGTTGAAAAGTTCAAGGGGCCAAATACTTTCACAAGGCTCTGTATGTGCACACACCACACTTTTTCCCCATGAGATCATGAGTAAGGCTAAAGCTAGCCGAAACGTGTTGCCAGAAGACTTGATAAACCGAACTGTGTTTTTACGTGTTAAGAAACCTGTTTTTACCTGAATATGAATAAATTGAAATTTTATAAAGAACTCAAGGTGCAATTTTCCTCAACTCGCTGGACAATTCTTGGAAGTGATTTGAATGCGGCTACAGGCCCGCTGGAGTCCGTGCTGAGAGGGAGGAAAACTGGAGAGAGAAGTCAGGTGAGCGGACCCTTTTTTTCTTAATGTAATGTAATTTTTATCTTAGGTTCACTTCATCAGTGAGGGACAGAATCTAAACAAATTTTCCAAAATATCACATTGTAGGATTTATAAAAAAAAATTAAAAAATTAAATAGCATTTTTTTGTGCATGGAAAAGTATTTAATCACCTACCAACTAGCAAGAATTGTAGCTCACTCAGACCTATTAGTTTTTCCTCCTACTCCGCACTTATTACCTGTATAAATTACACCGGTTTGAACTTGTTATCTGTATAAAAGACACCTGTCCACACAATCAACTACAATCCAACCTCTCCACTATCGCCAAGACCAAAGAGCTGTCTAAAGACACCAGGGTTAAAACTGTATACCTGCACAAGGCTGGGATGGGCTACAGGACAATATGCAGGCAGCTTGGTGAAAGGGCAACAACTGTTGGCACATTAGAAAATGGAAGAAACACAATCACGATCTAGGGCTTCATGGAAGATCTCACCTCGTGGGGTAAGAATGATTTTGAGGTATTTCAGGAATCAGCCCAGAATTACACAGGAGAACCTGGTCAATGACCTGAAGACAGCTGGGACCACACTCTGAAAAGATTACCAATAGTAACACACTACACAGTCATGGATTAAAACCCTCCAGGGCACGCAAGGTCTCCCTGCTCACAACGGCACATGTGCAGGCTGTTTAAACATTGCCAATGACATCTGTATGATCCAGAGGAGACATGGGAGAAGGTCATGTGGTCAGAGGAGACATTAGAGAAGGTCATGTGGCCAAATGAGACCAAAATAGAACATTTTGGTATTAACTCCACTCAGCGTGTTTGGATGAAGAGGAAGAATGTGTACAACCCAAGAACACCGTCCCACAGTAAAGCATGGGGGTGAAATATCATACAGTTGTGGCCAAAAGTATTGACACCCCTGCAATTCTGTCAGATATAATACTCAGTTTCTTCCTGAAAATGATTGCAATCACAAATTCTTTGGTATTATTATCTTCATTTAACTTGTCTTCAATGAAAAAAACACAAAAGAGAATGAAGCAAAAAGCAAAATATTGATAATTTCACACAAAACTCCAAATATGGGCCGGACAAAAGTATTGGCACCCTCAGCCTAATACTTGGTTGCACAACCTTTAGCCAAAATAACAGCGATCAACCGCTTCAACATCAATGAGTTTCTTACAATGCTCTGCTGGAATTGTAGACCATTCTTCTTTGGCAACTGCTCCAGGTCCCTGATATTTGAAGGATGCCTTTTCCAAACTGCCATTTTTAGATCTCTCCACAGGTGTTCTATGGGATTCAGGTCTGGACTCATTGCTGGCCACCTTAGAAGTCTCCAGTGCTTTCTCTCAAACCATTTTCTAGTGCTTTTTGAAGCGTGTTTTGGGTCATTGTCCTGCTGGAAGACCCATGACCTCTGAGGGAGACCCAGCTTTCTCACACTGGGCTCTACATTATGCTGCAAAATTTGTTGGTAGTTTTCAGACTTTATAATGCCATGCACACGGTCAAGCAGTCCAGTGCCAGAGGCAGCAAAGCAATCCCAAAACATCAGGGAACCTCCACCATGTTTGACTGTAGGGACCGTGTTCTTTTCTTTGAATGCCTCCTTTTTTCTCCTGTAAACTCTATGTTGATGCCTTTGCCCAAAAAGCTCTACTTTTGTCTCATCTTACCAGAGAACATTTTTCCAAAACGTTTTAGGCTTTCTCAGGTAAGTTTTGGCAAACTCCAGCCTTGCTTTTTTATGTCTCAGGGTAAGAAGTGGGGTCTTCCTGGGTCTCCTACCATACAGTCCCTTTTCATTCAGACGCCGACGGATAGTACGGGTTGACACTGTTGTACCCTCGGACTGCAGGGCAGCTTGAACTTGTTTGGATGTTAGTCGAGGTTCTTTATCCACAATCCGCACAATCTTGCGTTGAAATCTCTTGTCAATTTTTCTTGTCCGTCCACATCTAGGGAGGTTAGCCACAGTGCCATGGGCTTTAAACTTCTTGATGACACTGTGCACGGTAGACACAGGAACATTCAGGTCTTTGGAGATGGACTTGTAGCCTTGAAATTGCTCATGCTTCCTCACAATTTGGTTTCTCAAGTCCTCAGACAGTTCTTTGGTCTTCTTTCTTTTATCCATGCTCAATGTGGTACACACAAGGACACAGGACAGAGGTTGAGTCAACTTTAATCCATGTCAACTGGTTGCAAGTGTGATTTAGTTATTGCCAACACCTGTTAGGTGCCACAGGTAAGTTACAGGTGCTGTTAATTACACAAATTAGAGAAGCATCACATGATTTTTCTAACAGTGCCAATACTTTTGTCCACCCCCTTTTTTATGTTTGGTGTGCAATTATATCCAAATTTGGCTTTAGGACAATTCTTTTTGTGTTTTTTCATTGAAGACAAATTAAATGAAGATAATAATACCAAAGAATTTGTGATTGCAATCATTTTCAGGAGGAAACTGAGTATTATCTGACAGAATTGCAGGGGTGTCAATACTTTTGGGCACAACTGTACTTTGGAAGAGCTTTTTTGCAAAGGGACAGGATGTCTGCAGCACATTGAAGGAAGGATGGATGGGGTCATGTATTGCAAAACTTTGGCCAACAACGTCCTTCACTCAGTAAGAGCACTGAAAATGGGTCGTAGCTAGGTCTTCCAGTATGACACTGACCAGAAACACACAGCCGGAGCAACCAAGATGTGGCTCCATAACAAACATTTTAAAGTCTTGGAGTGGCCTAGCCAGTCTTAATACCAGAACCTAATAGAACATCTTTGGAGGGAGCTGAAACTCAATGTTACCCAGCAAAAGCTCCGAAACTTGAAAGATCTGGAGAAGATCTGTATTTAAGAGTGGGCCAAAATCCCTGATGCAGTGTTTGCAAACTTGGTAAAGAACTACACTACCATTCAAAAGTTTGGGTGTCACCCAGAAAATTTTGAGTTTTCCATGAAAACACATACTTTTATTTATCAAATGAGTTGCAAAATGAATATAAAATATGGTCCAGACCAGACAAGATTAGAAATAATAATTTTTATTTGAAATAATAATTTTCTCCTTCACACTTTACTTTTATCAAAGAATGCTCCCTTTGCTGCAATTACAGTATGGCATGGCATTGCAAAATGGAGTGATAGCTTTCCTTATTGAAAATCCCTTTTACTTTGTACAATTTTCCCACTTTACCAGCACCGAAGCAACCCCAGACCATCATATTACCTCCACCATGCTTGACAGATGGCGTCAGACACTCTTCCGCCATCTTTTCAGTTGTTCTGCGTCTCACAAATGTTCTTCTGTGTGATCCAAACACCTCAAACTTTGACTTGTCTGTCCATAAAACGTCTTTCCAATCTTCCTCTGTCCAATGTTTGTGTTCTTTTGCCGCCCATATTAATCTTTTCCTTTTATTAGCCAGTCTCAGATATGGCTTTTTCTTTGCCACTGCCCTCAAGGCTAGGATCCCGGAGTCGCCTCTTCACTGTAGACGTTGACACTGACGTTTTGCGGGTATTATTTAATGAAGCTGCCAGATTTCTCAGACTAGAGGCTCTAATGTACTTGTCTTGTTGTTCAGTTGTGCAGCGGGGCCCCCCTGTTCTCTTTCTACTCTGGTTAGAGCCTGTTTGTGCTCTCCTCTTAAAGGGAGTAGGACACACCATTGTAGGAAATCTTCAGCTTCTTGGCAATGTCTCGAATGGAATAGCCTTCATTTCTATGAACAAGAATAGACTGTCGAGTTTCAAATGAAAGTTCTCTTTTCTGGCCAATTTGAGAGTTTCATAGAACAAACAAATGTAATGCTCCAGATTCTCAACTAGCTCAAAGGAAGGTCAATTTTATAGCTTCTCTAATCAGCCAAACCATTTTCAGCTGTGCTAACATAATTGTACAAGGGTTTTCTAAACATACATTAGTCTTCTTACACAGTTAGCAAACACAATGTACCATTAAAACACAGAAGTGGTGGTTGTTGGAAATGGGCCTCCTCTATACACTTATATAGATTTTGCATTAAAAACCAGACATTTGTAGCTAGAATAGTCATTTATCACATTAACAATGTATAGAGTGTATTTCTGATTCATTTAATGTTAGCTTCATTGAAAAAAATGTGCTTTTCTTTAAAAAATAAGGACATTTCTAAATGACCCCAAACTTTTGAACGGTGGTATGTATATATATATACATACACACAATATATATATGCACACACTTTTTTTTCTTTTTTACATTTTCCAAAACTATTCAGATGATGCTGAAAAGGCAACATTCTGAGAGTACGTTATACACTGAAGTACGTTCCTGCAGCTTGCAAGAATTTGAAGAGATGACAGCAGAGACGGTTACCAAACGTATTTAAGAAAGAGTGAAGAATCAGATTCTGATTTCCAGATGGACAAGTGGTGTAAGAAAATTGTCAATCATTTTCTGCAGACATGTATGTAAACTGGCATCAGGAAAGTTGTAAAACAATTATTCATAACCTCCTCTTAAAATTTGCCTGACGTAATCCTTAAGGTACCGTCACACGCGGCAATTTTTCTAGCAATTTCACTGGCAATTTGCTGGTTGCAGTGAAATCATGGACACATTGTTCTATTTTGTGGCCGTGTACAAATGTAACAATGTGTCCATGATTTCACTGCAACCAGCAAATTGCCAGTGAAATTGCTAGTAAAATTGCCTCGTGTGATGGTACCTTTAGTAGAATTTACAATAAATTGCTCTACCAGAGATTACTTAGGGTGCCTTCACACTGCGGCACAATCCGGTCCTGGGCTGTTCGGGATGACCCTGACAGCCGCAGACCAGATCAGCACACAGGACTGGAGGGCTTATTTGCCGCGAACCCGACCTGTCAGTGGCTGCAGCTGCGTGCAGCTGCACACCGGACTGAAGGGCATATTAGCCCTCCAGTCCTGTATGCTGATCCGGTCCGCGGCTGTCAGGGTCATCCCGGACAGCCCTGGACCGGATCATGCCACAGTGTGAAGGCACCCTTAACCAGTTTTGTTTGTCCTGTATAGTCACACCTTGGTCTTCTGTCTAAAAATGAGGGCAGACTGGAGGATTTGCTCTATGATATGGAACATATTTCTAGCACTGAGAATGGATCATTGGATCATACAACGCAGTTTGTTTGTTTTTACATTATATTACACTTTCCCTGAAGCACCAGACAGTGAGATACAGTTGTTAGTGACAACCTTCAGATTAATTTTCGAAGCTCATTAAAGAGTCAATTATCAATACTGCCATCTCCTTTTTTCTTGCCGTTAATTGTATCACACCCTGAATTACTCCGCTATTTATAAACATCTGAATCTGTGATATTTCTTCCTTTCTCCTTCGCAGAAAACAAATACTAGCTGCATAATGCCACTAAAAACACACAGTAACTTTAATGGCTGCGCTGACATTTTGTGCCCGCTGACCCCGTGATTACGACATGAACTTTAATGGTCATTACTTGTATCAGTCATTAGAATTTACTTGTCTCTGTTACACTTCTAATTGATAAATACAGGACAGTGTAACAGCTCAGATGCTTCATTAGTATAAAGAACGATTTTGGCTAGCAATAGAGTTGTAAATATCAAGCAAAGTATTCTAACACTAAGGGTAGAAAATATCATGGGAAAAGTACAAATAGTGTTTATAGCAGGTATCATGGACGCCAGCACTGTCTGAAGTGGGGTTTGGAGTATGATGACTTGGGAGAAAAGGGAAGAGGCAGGAAGGTGTCTTGGAAAGAAAGCAGCGGCATGTCATGCACATGGTAGGGGAAAGGAGCTATAGAAAGAGACAATCAACAGGCAATGTTACGTAGCCCCAACACTCACACGTCCCATAGCCCCAACACTCACATATCATGTAGCCCCAACACTCACATGTAACGTAGCCCCAACACTCACATTCACGTAGCCCCAACACTCACGTAGCCACAATACTTATACGTAACGTAGCCCCAACAATCACACGTCCCATAGCCCCAACACTCACATATCATGTTAGCCCCAACACTCACATGTCACGTAGTGCCAACACTCACGCGTCACGTAGCCCCAATACTCATTCGTCACAGAGCCCCAACATTCAGACGTCACTTGGCTCCAACACTCACGTAGCCACAATACTCACACATAACTGTCTGGGGCCACAAGGGACGGAGTACTCAGGTCTCGGGCGGTTGAGTGCAGGGATGTCACGGGTGGTCTGTGCCCGAGCCTGTGCCATTGGGTGACAATGAAAAGGGGAGTATTTTCAGGGATTTAAGTTATTGTCAGATGTGACGCCAACTGTAGGTCTGGTGATGGCAGCAAGGTGTTGTGGCTCTCTACAGGAAGAGCTGGTTCCCCAGGGCTATAAGGGTAGGATGGTGGAATAGGGTACTTACTCAGATCAATGATCACTCAAGCTGCAGCAACAACACCGGACGTCAATAGAATAGCTATGGCCAAATCCACAATAAAGTTACTGGACAGGGTCTTCAAATCAAGGAACATTTCACTGGTGATGAAGACATGACTCGTACCTAGTCTGTTTTCTATAGAAACATATGGATGGAAAACCTTGATAATAAGGAAACAAGATGGAAGAATCAACACCTTTTCGAAATGTGGTGGTGGAGAATGATGTTATCAATTCAATGGATGGCAAGAAAAATAAGCAAATCAAGCCAGACATGTCACTTAAAGCAAGGATCACCAAGCTATGACTTTCCTACGTTGGACACATCATACGAAGAGAGCCATCACTGGAGAAGGACATCATGGTCAGAAGAATAGAAGGAGCAAGGTGAAGATGAAGACCACAAGATGGCTTAATTCAATCAAGATTTGAATTCCATGGTGGACCTTTATAGGCTTGGAGAAAATCCTGGTGTACCTACTAGGCTTGCACAAGATCGATCGTATTACAGAGCGTTTAGCCATCAAGTCGGCATGGATCAAGATTGAGCTGAAGGCCGTTAAAAATAGGTAGTCAATACTTAAATCTTCAACAACCCTCATTAAATTGGAATCCGATGAAAGAAAAGGTCCTTATGATGAAGGGCATTACATCTTGCAGATAAAGTTATATTTCTACCTATTAATATAAAGGCAACACTTTTAAGTTCAGTTAGTATGAAGAAAGTAGTCAGAAAATCTTTGCATTTGGAGAGGTGATGCAGCGAAGACTTTGGAGAAAAGTGAGATAATATAAAGCATCACCAAATTATTCAGAAATATGAAGAAATTTATTTATTATACGTATCCCATTTTACTATATATCCCTATGGCTATGTTCACACGATGCGTATTTTCCTGCATATTTTTGAGGATGTGAATTTTCTTAATTTTGAGGATGCATTTTTTGAGCATGTAAAAAAAATGCTGTGCTCACACACTGTGTTTTTTTGAGTATGTGTTTTTTTCTGCATTGTCCACTAGGACAGTGAAGAAAGATATTTAAAAAAAGAGAAAAGAAAGGGTTCCTGATGTAATTTCCTTCTTCTCCATTCCAAGAGGTGGAGACACAGAGGAGCCCTGTTTTTATTTGTTGATAAAAGCCAAAAAAAAAAACAACATGTGAGCTCCTGAGGCATTTTCTATTGCCAGCTAAGGGTAACCCAAGTATCAACTGGCTGCTAACCCCCGCTGCTTGGTGTTACCTTCACTGGCAATGGAAAATCTTGGGAAGCCCTATTTTTTTTTTAGTTTTTTAAAAATAAACTAAAAAAAATGACGTGGGCTTCGCCAGATTTTGTATTGCCAGGAAAGGTAATCCTTTAGCTAAGGCTAAAATTCTCAGCATGATAAGGCCCAAGTGTCCTGGGGCCCCCACGCTGAAAATCGCAGCCAGCAGCTGCCCCAGAACTGGTGCCTCCATGAGAGATGCCAAAACTGGGGGCTACCACGCTCTTCTAGCTGCCATGTATCGGCGGCAGACTGGGTAATAAAGGGGTTGGTGACAGCTTTTTCTGCAGCTGTCACCAAGCTCCTATTGCTAATGTCAGCCATCAATAGGACAGCCAACCATTAGCATTAGTGAAAGTGTATTTTTTTGTTTGTTTTTTTTAATAGACACAGAAAAAAACATTTATTATGAAAAAAAAATCACACACAACTCATTCACTACTTTATTATATACTCACCAATTTCCTCCGACATAGTCCACGGTCCAGGATCCCAAGACGTTCAAATCAGATCCAATATCAGCTGATCGCTTTACCAGCTGGCAAACGGATCAATTGGTGTGCTGGCCAGCGAGTCAGCTGACTGAATCAGCTCATCGCTTTACCGGCTGGCAAACCGATCAGCTGATGTGCCAGGCGGCCGGTCAGCTGACTGAATCAGTTAATTCCTTTGCTGGCCAGTAAAGCGATCAGCTAATTCAGTCAGCTGACTAGCCGGCACATCATCGGTTTGCCAGCCGGATAAAGCGATCAGCTGATTCAGTCAGTTGAGTAGCTGGCCGGCACATCAGCTGATCCGTTTGCAAGCAGATTCAGTCAGCTGACCGGCTGGCAAACTGATCAGCTGATTGAATCAGCTGATCGCTTTACTGCCAGGTCATGCAGCTGAATGGACGTCTCCCGAAACAGTTTGCGAAGAAGTCAGTGACCCGCCCCAGGGTCGAAGGGGTACCCAGTTCCGGGCGGGATGTTGTAGTTCACTGGGGATGTCACGGGGCCTGTTGCCCAATCCCGTGGCCCTGGTGGTCACTGAAAAGAGTCAATTAAAAATAAAAGGAAAGGTGATTTGTGACGTCACCTATGGTTCCGGTAATGTTACCGGCGCTGCGGGACAGACCGGGGTGTTGGTGGAGCAGCAGGATGGTTACGCTCTCCAAGGCAGTAGTGGAAGTTAGAGATGGTTTCCCACAGGGATGCAGCTGCGCCAGGCCTTGCCACTGATCCTCCTCCCTGCTGCGGTCAGTGGCTCCTCAGGTGGAGATACAAATGGATGCTACACAGTCTTTTTACTCTGTACAAATTTACTGGCAGTTCTTAATAACACAGTCCTTTTGGGTCTGCCTGGCCTGGGTAGTCACCGGGAATTAAGATGCTTTATTCGGGACCCTCACTGGAATGCCTGCCATTCCTGTCCGGTCCCTTCCTGCGCTCTCTCCTTTCTCCCTCAGAAACACAGAGCCTAAAGCCAGCTCCCACAGATCCTCTCTCTCTGAGCGAATCCTCTCCGAGTCCTTGGGACTCTATACGGTTCCTTTTTCTGGATGCATCGGTGGTCGGCTACGACTTCCTCTAGAAGCTTGGGCCTCCAGTTTCACGGCTCAGGGATGGACAACCACACCGCTCTCAGAGCTCGTCCTCCGTTCCGGGACTGAACCCCTCCAGTCGGTAGTCGTACCAGGTCCGGATTCAGGTGCACCACAACACCTGGTGCCCTTAGAGTCCCTCTGTCCTGACGCCTTCTCCACCGTCCTCCACTTCTCAATGGAGCTCTCTCTTTCATGGGCCTCATGTTCCTCCACACCCACCCACTTTTCTACCCTGTCACTTCTCCCATGGGACTGGGTCCTCCCTCAGCGAGTCCACCCATGGTCCACTACCTAGGGTGTGTATGGATGTGTGTAATGAGGATCCCAATTCCTCAGTCACAGGACTACTACACACTCTTTTATGGGTGCAGTACCCCTTTGTGGCATCCCGACCTGTGGAAATAAGCTGCGTGTGAACGTAGCCTAAGATTTGTGTAGACTAATCTCTGTGTATTTCGTTAGCGCATATCCTCTGGATCAATAAACTTTACCATAAAACCACACAGTTTCTATTTTATTTTTTCTCAGTAAAGTGTTAACACCGTCACCATGTAGAGAGCCACTACCAATTCTTTTGCAAAAAAAACAATATATTCATGACTTGTTTCAATTTTCTATCTGCGATCCATGGGGTTCTCTGTGCAGTTTAATCCTGCGCTCCCATCCAGCCTCTCATCATAAAAGCAGGGAATACGCTTACCAGCCAGAAATGCCTAATGATTAGGGGAGAGCAGGAATGAAGCCTTTTGCAGGGTAATATCTCACCTACTTATTTGTTGCCAGGTAGCAGCCAATTAGCGGTGCAGGGTATTATTTACATTTAATACTATATATCACCAAAATGGTCGTGTTGATTTATCATTTAGATTGTTGTATTGTCAGCATAAGTTATTCAGATCATGCTGAGATACCTGTGAAATTAAGCATTAAACATTATGTTGCTGGATATATCTGCATTTCTTGATGTTTTATATTTTTAATGAGAAAGCATGTTAACTTAAATCTGA
The DNA here is from genome assembly GCA_033576535.1 of Allobates femoralis. Classification (NCBI taxonomy): domain Eukaryota; kingdom Metazoa; phylum Chordata; class Amphibia; order Anura; family Aromobatidae; genus Allobates; species Allobates femoralis. Next base: position 121,521,668 of record JARQOC010000010.1, on the reverse strand, counting down.
GATTATGCTTTCATTTGCAATTTTTTAGACTTATTAGAGATTCAACAGAATGAATTTCATTTTAAAACGAGCAGAGGCAGCATGGCCGTGTTTTCTAACAATTAAAGACGTCTGTGCTTTCATGCAAGCACCGGGGGGGAGAAAGAGAGGAAAAAAATACAAGGAAAAACTCATTTTTCTCACAACGTCGTTTCTCATTTTTTAGCTTTTTCCTCAGTGTCTTGTTGCCAAAATAAACTAGAGCCGGTCAGAGAATGGATGGATGGGAAAGAAGGAGTTGTAAATATGTCATTTTTATTAAAGCTTGTTCCGTTGGTGCGGCTACACCTTTATTTTACACCTTCTAGCCTGGAAGATGCATTGTGTCTTGTTAGGAGATTTACAGGCATCTGTAATATTATGGGTTTTAAAATCGGTCATGAATTTCATGGGGGAGAGCCTTTCATGTTTGACAGTTCCATCTCTGGAAATAGCAGCCATTTTTTCCCTTACAATCCTCAGCGCTGTGGGAAATCTGGGCGGAGGGCTGTATAAAGGGTCAATGTCCGGACAGGACACATAGTATTGGTCAAATTACAGTAGGGCAAGGATAAAGACGAGTCAAGCTCGCCAAAGCTGCTAACTCAATCTGACTTGCCAATGTAAGGGAAGATAAGGATTTTTAAAACCCCATTCCCTTATGTTCATGAGAAGGTTATTCCCATTCAGAAGGGTCTAGGAGGGGCTAAATCCTCTCTTTCCACTGAGAACACATGCACACTCGGCAGAGATGAGTGTGCATGTGTATGGAGAGGTGGAAGAGATCTCAGGAGACTGAGTGTTCAGGTGACTGCCCATTTCACGTTTCAATGTGCCAGTGATCCGACTTGACCTAGATCGCTGGAACGTCGTTAATTGATCGCTAGTGAGGCGTCACGAACAACGCAGCAACGATTCCGCGACAAGCGAACGATACTTGCGGTCGTTTGATCGCCTACGTTCTTCAATTCTGAATAGGCGAAGTCGTAAACGACATCGTTATCAAGGTGTCACACACACCGATGCTGCTGGTTGGACGGATGATTAATGACTGATTTAAGGTCGTGATCATAAACCTCTGATCAACGATTAGCCGACTAATCGTTGATCGTATGTACGTGTCACACGCAACAACATCGTTACGATGTCATAGCAACACCCCAAAAGCCGTGACGTATCAACAATATTGCTAACGATATCATAGCGTGAAACAGATCCTTTAGAGCGTATGGCCAATTACATGTACACATAATGTGAGAATTTGTAGAGGTTAAAGCCTCCCTCATTTACTCATTTACAGATTTGTTTTGATGTAAGGCCTGGAGAAATCCATGTGCCACAACCTAAAGCAGAGGTCCCCAACTCCAGTCCTCAAGGCCCACCAACAGGTCATGTTTTCATGATTTTCTACCATTGCACAGGGTGTTGGAATCATCACCAGTGCAGGTAATTAAAGTACCACCTTTGCAACACTAAAAAATCCTGAAAACATGACCTGTTGGTGAGCCTTAAGGACTGGAGTTGGGTACCTCTGACCTAAAGGATCTAGAGAAAAGAATGGAATGGATTGTTGTACTAATATAATTATACATAAGGTGGGGGAAATACGTATTTTGCTGACTTTGTAGGTTTGTCCATTGACAAAGACATGAACAGTCTATAATTTTAAGGGTAGGTTAATTTTAACAGTGAGAGAGAGAATATCAAAAATAAAATTCCGAAAAGAGCATTGATTAAATTATACAAATTTATTTAAATTTTGCAGAGGGAAATAGGTATTTGATCCCTCTGGCAAATAAGACTTAATACTTGGTGGCAAAACCCTTGTTGGCAAGCACATCAGTCAGATGTTTGTTGTGGTTGATTATGAGGTGTGTGGACATGTCAGAAGAAATTTTGGTCCACTCCTCTTCGCAGATCATCTCTAAATCATTAAGATTTTGAGGCTGTCACTTGGCAACTCGCAGCTTCAGCTCCCTCCATACGTTTTCTATGGGATTAAGGTCTGGAGACTGGCTACCCCACTCCATGACCTTAATAAGCTTCTTTTTAAGCCACTCCTTTGTTGCCTTGACTGTATGTTTTGGGTCATTGTCGTGCTGGAAGACCCAGCCACGACTCATTTTTAATGTCCTGGCAGAGGGAAGGAGGTTGTCACTCAGGATTTTAATGGTACATGGCTCCATCCATTGTCCCATTGATGTGGTAAAGTAGTCCTGTGCCTTTAGAAGAGAAACACCCCCAAAACATAATGTTTCCATGTTCGTAGCAAGCAGTTTTTAATATTTGCATATTCATCCGACTAGCGAGTCCAATGTTAGTCAATTAGTGATAGGCTCTACCCCCACACATCTGGCCATAAAACTAGCATTTCCGGGACAGGGCGGGAGGGTGGGCTTTTTTGCTTTCTACTGCATAAAACACCTTGCTGTGCCCCCCCCCCAGGGAGAGCCTGATATTCAATCTGCTCTCAATGAGGTGCCGACTCCCTTTGTGTACTGAAGGGAGCTGTCAATTTGTGTCACATCGACACATCACTTCTGAGCACCAGCAATGCTCGCTGAGTAACAAGTATTGCGAATACTTACTGTCGGGGTCGTTGCGACAATACACTCCTTCACCAGTCACTCCAAATTAGACTATGAACATATGGTACCAGATAAGTGTAAATCAGACGGAGAATCTGGTTCAAACTTATAATATGTTCGTTGCTTTATTAAGCAATGGCAATGGTCACAGCAACTAACTTTATTTCCGGGTACACAGCATTTTATACCCTAGGGAATAGGCGTGAAATAGCCAGGACAAGGTGGGATTAGATGGGGGTTAGGTGGGGTTAGGCTAATATATCTATCTCTGTTAGTAATAATTAGTCCTTTGTCTTCTCTGTTGAGTCCATCCTTCTTCTTGACACGGTGCCATCTCTGGGCTCCTGGCATGTGGGACATCTCAGGTTTCTCCTGATACTCCTTGGCATAGGCATCCAGAGGACAGCTTATCTTCTTAGTTCTCATCCATCCCAACACAACAGTATCTTCTTTTCAGCAGACAGATATATCTATTGGATACTAGATAAAGGGAAAAACTTATTGTTTCTCATCTAGAGCATTAGTAAAAATATAAAATATAAAAGTATATAAAGAAAATATAAATATAGTGGAAAAGCGTATTTTCTACCTTGACATTACTATCAGTGTATGTAGTGAATAGTAACGATTACACTTGCTCATCACTAGTCCCCTGGTCAAAATCAAAGTGACTGTTATTGTGAACAGTTAAACAAGTTACATAGATGACAAGGTGAAAACCGGGGCACAGGCTCCAACCAGGCAAATCAGCTCCTCTGTGAGGACTACAGCAGGTACACTCCAGTGTTACTCCGGTGTTGCTTAGTCTAAGTATAAGACTTCGAAGCATGCATAAAATAATTCAGGCGGCACTCACCGTTTTTTTTTTATTGTTATTTTAATCCTTTATGGGGTTACATGTGCAGGGAGGGAAGGGGAGTGCAGAGTCCGACTCTGCACCCCCTTTCCCTCCCTGCACGTGTAACCCCGTAAAGGATTAAAATAACACTTCAAAGAAACTGGTGAGTGCCGCCTGAATTATTTTATGCATGAGTTAAACAAGTTAACTTCCTTTGTATTTTAGGCAAAAGAAATATATTGTTATCATTTACGTTTTAAAAATTACAAATGGAAAATGGTCCAATGCAAAAATTTTGTTTGCTCAAATAACCTTGACCAGGGTTTCAGACCTTAATTAGCCTATTAGGGTTATGGCTTGTCCACGATCATCATTAGGAAAGGCCAGGTAATACAAATTTCCCAGCTGTATAAAAACCCAGCCTCCTCTAAGCTTGTACCAAAAATCAGCAGCCGTGGGTTCTTCCAAGCAGCTGTCTAGCATTCTGAAAAGGAAAATGGTGGAGGCCCACAAAGCAGAAGAAGACTATAAGGAGATAGCAAAGCATTTTCAAGTTGCCCTTTCATTAGTTCAAAATTAACTGGAACAGTGGAGGTCAAGATAAGGTCTAGAAGACCAAGTAAAATTCCTGTTAAAGCTGCTCGTAGAATTGCTAGAGAGGCAAATCAGAACTCCCACTTGACTACAAAAGAACCTTCAAGAAGATTTAGCATACTCTAGAGATTTCTCCATCCTCACCATAAAATTCATCATCAGACGTATGCAAAAGAACATCTAAACAAGCCTGATGCATTTTGGAAACAAGTATTGTAGACCAATGAGGTTAAAATAGAGCTCTATGGCCACAATTATCAAAGGTATGTGTGAAGAAAAAAGGGCACAAAATTTCAGGAAAAGAACATCTAGCCAACCATTAAGTATGAGGGGTGGATCAATAAAGTTTTGGGGTTGTGTTGCAGCCAATGACAAAGACTATATATCACTGGTTGAAATTGTTGATGCAAACATAACATCATCTGTAAAGAAGCTAAAGTTGAAAAGAGGATGGCTTCTACAAATCAACAATAATCCTAAACACACGTCAAAATCCACAATAGACTACTTCAAAAGGCGGCAGCTGAAAGTTATACAATGAACCTCACAGTTCCCTGATCTGAACATGATTGAAAATCTGTGGCATGGCCTCAAAAGAGCAGAGCATGCAAGATGACCAAGGAATTTCACAGTGCTGCATGACTTTCCCAAGGAAGAATAGATGAAAATCCCTCGAACAAGAACTGAAAGATTCCAGATGCCCAGATTGTACCAGCCGTACATACATAATTATATGCAGAAGATGCCCAGGTTATACCAGCTGTACATATTGTGAGACAGTGACCCGGATGATCTGTGATGGCCGGTATGTGTCTCTCAGGTTGTGCTCCCTCCACGTATAGGAAGCACTCCACTCCGGGTTCTTGGAGGATTTCCCAGAGGTAGGCACGGGGTTAAAAACGAGGCTGGAATACAGGGTGTGGTTCTCTGAGTGGAGCTTCAGTCTGAGGGAAGACTGATGAGGCTAGTGAGTGGCCAGGACAGCAGAGTGCAGAGGTTGTGTGCCGAGATAACACAGCTTTACCCATGGGGTCTCCTCCTGTGGAGCAGCCAGGTCAGAGCCTGACAGAGGGATCAGGATATACACAAGGTGGTGTGGAGTTTGTACCGGCTGCGCTCCAAAACCGGAAGGTTTGTGATTACTGTGAACTTGTGAATAATAAACTGTGTGCTGTGGACTTTCGTACCAGGGTCACTGCCTTTTGTATTGACTACCCCCGATGCTACCTCACAATATATAATTATCTACAGGAGACGTCCAGGTTATACCAGCTGTACATATATAATTATATACAGGAGATGCCCAGGTTATACCGACTGTGGATATATGATTATGTACATACAATGCCCAGATTATAGCAGCTGTATATATATAATTATATACAGGAGATGCCCAGGTTATACCAGCTGTACATATATAATTATATACAGGAGATGTCCAGGTTATACCAGCTGTACATATATAATTATATACAGGAGATACCCAGGTTATACCGGCTGTACATATATAATTATATACAAGAGATGTCCAGGTTATAACAGCTGTACATATATAATTATATACAGGAGATGCCCATGTTATACCAGCTGTACATATGTAATTATATACAGGAGATGTCCAGGTTATACCAGCTGTAAATATATAATTATATACAGGAGATGTCCAGGTTATACCGGCTGTACATATATAATTATATACAGGAGATGTCCAGGTTATAGCAGCTGTACATATATAATTATATACAGCAGATGCCCAGGTTATACCGGCTGTACATATATAATTATATACAGGATTTGCCCAGGTTATGCCGGCTGTACATATATGATTATATACATACAATGCCCAGGTTATACCAGCTGTACATACCTATATAATTATATACAGGATTTGCCCAGGTTATACCAGCTGTACATACATAATTATATGCAGACGATGCCCAGGTTATAAAATAAAAGGACAAGGTGGGGCGCTCCTGGTGTAATACCCGGTGGTCTAGAGGAGGCAATGGGGGAGATGCACTAACCTTGGTCGGTTATGCTCCGGCATAACCGCGGTACAGAGCCTACAGTGCGTCTCGTGCACCCGCCGCCGCTGTTAGGCCAGACAGCCGGTCACGTGTTGGATCACAGGGTTTCTGACGTCATCGCAGGTCCTCGATCCTCCTGTTATTCTCCCTACAGGTCTCATAGAAGCTTTCCTCCAGCAGCACCGCACCACACACCCACCAGGGTGTAGAGACGTGTAAATTAAAAAGCTGTCTCTGTGGTTTAACTCCAAGTGCCCGCTCAAAACCACTAAAGCTTCTTTCATTTACACAGATGCCCAGGTTATAACAGTTATACATATATAATTATATACAGAAGATGCCCAGGTTATACCAGCTGTACATATATAATTATATACAGGAGATGCCCATGTTATAACAGTTATACATATATAATTATAATTATATACAGAAGATGCCCAGGTTATACCAGCTGTACATATATAATTATATACAGGAGATGTCCAGGTTATACCAGCTGTACATATATAATTATATACAGGAGATGTCCAGGATATACCAGCTGTACATATATAATTATATACAGGAGATGCCCAGGTTATAACAGTTATACATATATACCGTATATACTCGTGTATAAGCCGAGTTTTTCAGCCCAAAAATTGGGCTGAAAAGTCACCCCCTCGGCTTATACACGGGTCAATACGGTAATCCTAGGTGTCCGGGTGCTGGGGAGGCTGGAGGAGGCGGGGGGAGGCTCCTGACAGAGCGGCCCGTCACATGGGGCCGCTCATTAGATATGCACGGCTCCCCCCGCCCATCACAGCGGCAGGGGGAGCCGTGCATACAGCCCCCAGATGTTTACAGACCCCCGTGTGGTGTATACAGCAGGCCCCCATATACAGCAGGCCCCCAATGGCACTCGCCCCCCCACACTGTGCAGAGCCCCCCCATCCGATGCATTATGTTACCATCCAGCCGCATCTTCATCACCATCCTCCCGTCCATCCTCTGGCGCTGTGTTCGGCTCTCACGTGACCCGGCGCGATGACGTCATCCGACTGCGACCGCCGGGTCACATGAGACCGGGAACACAGCGCGCGAGGATGGACGGGAGGACCGGCGGTGATGAAGACGCGGCTGGATGGTAAGATGCATCGGGAGGGGGGGCTCTGCACAGTGTGGGGGGGCGAGTGCCACTGGGGGCTGCTGCCGTTATATACCTCTGGGGGCTGCTGCCATTATATACCTCTGGGGGCTGCTGCCATTATATACCTCTGGGGGCTGCTGCCATTATATACCTCTGGGGGCTGCTGCCATTATATACCTCTGGGGGCTGCTGCCTGTATATATACCTCTGGGGGCTGCTGCCTGTATATATACCTCTGGGGGCTGCTGCCTGTATATATACCTCTGGGGGCTTCTGCCTGTATATATACCTCTGGGGGCTGCTGCCTGTATATATACCTCTGGGGGCTGCTGCCTGTATATATACCTCTGGGGGCTTCTGCCTGTATATATACCTCTGGGGGCTGCTGCCTGTATATATACCTCTGGGGGCTGCTGCCTGTATATATACCTCTGGGGGCTGCTGCCTGTATATATACCTCTGGGGGCTGCTGCCTGTATATATACCTCTGGGGGCTGCTGCCTGTATATACCTCTGGGGGCTGCTGCCATTATATACCTCTGGGGGCTGCTGCCAGTATATACCTCTGGGGGCTGCTGCCAGTATATACCTCTGGGGGCTGCTGCCATTATATACCTCTGGGGGCTGCTGCCAGTATATACCTCTGGGGGCTGCTGCCATTATATACCTCTGGGGGCTGCTGCCAGTATATACCTCTGGGGGCTGCTGCCATTATATACCTCTGGGGGCTGCTGCCAGTATATACCTCTGGGGGCTGCTGCCATTATATACCTCTGGGGGCTGCTGCCAGTATATACCTCTGGGGGCTGCTGCCAGTATATACCTCTGGGGGCTGCTGCCAGTATATACCTCTGGGGGCTGCTGCCATTATATACCTCTGGGGGCTGCTGCCATTATATACCTCTGGGGGCTGCTGCCATTATATACCTCTGGGGGCTGCTGCCATTATATACCTCTGGGGGCTGCTGCCATTATATACCTCTGGGGGCTGCTGCCATTATATACCTCTGGTGGCTGCTGCCTGTATACCACACTGCTGGGGGCTGTATACCTGTGCTGGAGTCCACCCTCGGCTTATACACGAGTCAATAGGTTTTCCCAGGTTTTGGGGGCAAAAGTAGGGGGGTCGGCTTATACACGGGTCGGCTTATACACGAGTATATAGGGTAATTATATACAGGAGATGCCCAGGTTATACCGGCTGTACATATATAATTATATACAGAAGATGCCCAGGGTATACTTGCTTTACTTATATACACAGGAGATGCCCAGGTTATACAGATATATATAAATTGTATACAGAAGATGTCCAGGTTATACAGGAGATGCCTAGGTTACACCAGCTGTACATATATAATTATATACAGGAGATGCCCAGGTTATACCAGCTGTACATATATAATTATATACAGGAGATGTCCAGGTTATACCGGCTGTACATATATAATTATATACAGGAGATGTCCAGGTTATACCAGCTGTACATATATAATTATATACAGGAGATGCCCAGGTTATACCAGCTGTACATATATAATTATATACAGAAGATGCCCAGGTTGTACCAGTTATACAGTTAGGGCCAGAAATATTTGGACAGTGACACAAGTTTTGTTATTTTAAATGTTTACAAAAGCATGTTCAGAAATACAATTATATATATAATATGGGCTGAAAGTGCACACTCCCAGCTGCAATATGAGAGTTTCCACATCCAAATCGGAGAAAGGGTTTAGGAATCATAGCTCTGTAACGCATAGCCTCCTCTTTTTCAAGGGACCAAAAGTAATTGGACAATGGACTCTAAGGGCTGCAATTAACTCTGACGGCGTCTCCCTCGTTAACCTGTAATCAATGAAGTAGTTAAAAGGTCAGGGGTGGATTCCAGGTGTGTGGTTTTGCATTTGGAAGCTGTTGCTGTGACCAGACAACATGCGGTCAAAGGAACTCTCAATTGAGGTGAAGCAGAACATCCTGAGGCTGAAAAAAAAGAAAAAATCCATCAGAGAGATAGCAGACATGCTTGGAGTAGCAAAATCAACAGTTGGGTACATTCTGAGAAAAAAGGAATTGACTGGTGAGCTTGGGAACTCAAAAAGGCCTGGGCGTCCACAGATGATAACAGTGGTGGATGATCGCCGCATACTTTATTTGGTGAAGAAGAACCCGTTCACAACATCAACTGAAGTCCAGAACACTCTCAGTGAAGTAGGTGTATCTGTCTCTAAGTCAACAGTAAAGAGAAGACTCCATGACAGTAAATACAAAGGGTTCACATCTAGATGCAAACCATTCATCAATTCCAAAAATAGACAGGCCAGAGTTAAATTTGCTGAAAAACACCTCAAGAAGCCAGCTCAGTTCTGGAAAAGTATTCTATGGACAGATGAGACAAAGATCAACCTGTACCAGAATGATGGGAAGAAAAAAGTTTGGAGAAGAAAGGGAACGGCACATGATCCAAGGCACACCACATCCTCTGTAAAACATGGTGGAGGCAACGTGATGGCATGGGCATGCACGGCTTTCAATGGCACTGGGTCACTTGTGTTTATTGATGACATAACAGCAGACAAGAGTAGCCGGATGAATTCTGAAGTGTACCGGGATATACTTTCAGCCCAGATTCAGCCAAATGCTGCAAAGTTGATTGGACGGCGCTTCATAGTACAGATGGACAATGACCCCAAGCATACAGCCAAAGCTACCCAGGAGTTCATGAGTGCAAAAAAGTGGAACATTATGCAATGGCCAAGTCAATCACCAGATCTTAACCCAATTGAGCATGCATTTCACTTGCTCAAATCCAGACTTAAGACGGAAAGACCCACAAACAAGCAAGACCTGAAGGCTGAGGCTGTAAAGGCCTGGCAAAGCATTAAGAAGGAGGAAACCCAGCGTTTGGTGATGTCCATGGGTTCCAGACTTAAGGCAGTGATTGCCTCCAAAGGATTCGCAACAAAATATTGAAAATAAAAATAATTTGTTTGGGTTATGTTTATTTGTCCAATTACTTTTGACCTCCTAAAATGTGGAGTGTTTGTAAAGAAATGTGTACAATTCCTACATTTTCTATCAGATATTTTTGATCAACCCTTCAAATTAAACGTTACAATCTGCACTTGAATTCTGTTGTAGAGGTTTCATTTCAAATCCAATGTGGTGGCATGCAGAGCCCAACTTGCGAAAATTGTGTCACTGTCCAAATATTTCTGGCCCTAACTGTACACATATAATTATAGTAGATGATCGCCCGATTGTAACGCATCGGGTATTCTAGAATAAGTATGTAGTTTATTTATGAAGATTTAAGAATAATGCAATTAATTCAATGAATGAATTCAAATCCCGTGCCAATTTGCGGCCGGACTTGCGCCTGTCACTGATTGCCGGCCCCGACCAATCAGCAAAGCGGTGTTTAAATCCAGCGCCAATATCAGTGAATGGTAGCGGCTGGTCGGCCACGACCAATCAGCGAAGCGTGGTTCAAATCCCACGCCAATTCGCGGCCGGACTGTGCATGTCACGTGACCCGCTGATTCTGTTCCTGGTGCTTTCACCGGCAATGGGACCACCGGATGCGGGTGAGAAGACAGCGGCGAGGAGGGGGAGGATGGAGCGGGAAGGGGGAAAAGACGGAGCGGCTGGGAGGAGGACGGAGCGGTGGGGGAAGGACGGAGGATGGAGCGGTGGGGGAGGAGGACGGAGCGGCGGGGGTAGGAGGACAGAGGATGGAGCGGCGGGGGGGAGGGCGGAGGATGAAGTGGTGGGGAAGTACAGAGTGGCACAGGCAGGGGAAGGACACCATGAACTGCGCCTGTCACTGTTTCTCTGTAACGGAAATCCTGTGTTGCTGATTGGTCGCGGGCGTGGATTTCCAGAGAGACAGACACGATAAAACGATTATATAGTAGATACAGAAGATGCTCAGGTTATACCGGCTGTACATACATAATTATATGCAGAAGATGCCCAAGTTATACATATATAATTATATACAGAGGATGCCCAGGGTATACCAGCTTTACTTATATACACAGGAGATGCCCAGGTTATACAGATATATATATATATATATATATATATATATATATATAAATTATATACAGAAGATGTCCAGGTTATACAGAAGATGCCCAAATTATACCAGCTGTACATATATAATTATATATAGACAATGCCCAGTTTATATCAACTGTGCATATTGTGATGTGACAACCGTTTTTGTTGTAAATGGCCGGTATGTATTGCACAGCTGAGGGTCTATTGCAATGTGAATCTGGAATAGTTTCTCTGGGACTTGTTGTTCTATGAGGCTTTTATTATTCCAGAGCCAGTTTAACAGGACAGTAAGACGTGATGGGGGGCTGACTATTCACATACCTCCCATGGGTATGTCTCAGCAGATATCAGATGACTGGTTCTCGGTCACATGGCCTCTGATGTCAGCCAGGTCCTGGAAGAAGAGACTTCCTGTGAAACACATGGTGGAGAGACCACATGTGTTTGAAGCATGCCCAGAGCAAAACTATGGACTTGAAATCCATGTGAAAACTGACAAGGGTCAATAGTATCTTTTGGACATTTATGTTATGTTGCCTATACAGGTGGAGGAAGGCTCACCTTGTGTTTAATGTATGGTTTATGTGGTATGGAATAAACTGAATGGACTGTTTGGATGAGAATTGTATCCTGTGCTACCTCGAAGATCGGCAAAAGTGAGTACCCCTTTGTAGTGGATGATATATAGAATGCTATATCAAAATATACAATTATATACAGGAGATGCCCAGGTTATACCAGTGGAACATATATAACTATATACAGAAAATGGCTAGATTGTACATAATTTATATACATAAATATAAACTGTAGTGGCACTTTATGTAACAGTCACTTATAATGGGGTACTCACTTGCATTGCCGGTCGTTGAGGTAGTGACAGGAACAACTCTTCATTTACAAGTACACTTAGTTTATTCATGCGTCATAAACCACACAGGGTAAATACACATGAAATTTTCTTCATGCTTTACAGCAACACAAATGTTCACATAGGGTCTACTAGCCCCTGTCAATCTCCAGATATGGATTTCAAGTCCACTAGCTTGTCCACAGCTCTGACATACTTCAAACAATTGTGGGTTTTCCTCGCTCAGGGGTGTGGTTCAGCTCTGCTCCATCAAAGCTGCACCTTTGTGGCTCTGCTCCATAGACACATGTAGTCTCTCCACCAAGTGCCCTGCCAGGATGTCTGCAGTTTACAGGACCTGGCTGACATCACAGATATGTGACCCAGAACCAGTCACCTGATATCTGCTGAGACACATCCATGAGAGGTATGTGGATGGTCAGTCCCTCCCATCATTTTTGACTATCCTGTAAAAAAGGTCCTTAATACAACAAATAAGAATCCTGGTACTAAGAGTCCCAGCGAAATGATCTGGTTTCACATTGCAACATCGTTTGTGTGATACATACCGGCCATGTACAATATTGCCTGTTGGTACATCACAATACATACATAAGATATCCAGCTGTACACATGTAATTATACTTAGAACATACAAAGGTTAAATCAGCTGTATATCATTATTTACAGAAAACATCCATGTTATAGCAACATGCTCCATATCACTATATACAAAATGTCTAATCTATGAAAGCCATACCTATATGTTATATACCGTAATCTATTATTCCCATTTATTTTAGACCAGTCTTTACAGTCTGCTCCGCTATCCTTGCATACCATTCCAGTGTCTTGGGAAGTTGCATTTTGAGAAATGCTTTTAGCTTTAGGTACAAAATATTTTTCATATATATAAGACCTATCCCTCTTAGGAAGTAGAGGGGAATTTTGGTCCTTGGAGCGTTATAATATCCACAATCATTATAATGTACCATTTTATCACTGTCCAAACATCATGAGAAGTTATATGATGAGAACAGAGAGTGTGACTTGCAGCTCAGGGTTTCACCTGCCATTGTGAAGTCTTTGGCCCTCCTCTTGTAGGTAATGAAGGACTACTGAATATAATTACATGTAGAGAATACAGGCAGTCATGCCCTCCGGTGAAAGGTACAATTTTGTACATGTACATACCGACACTCAGGAACCTGCTCTCTTCTCTGTAATGAACATAGTGCTTGGAACCATGACACAGTCAGCAGCGCTGAGGAATGACATTGAAGAGAAGAAAACTATATTAGTAGAACAGGATGCATAATCTTTTGGGGAAAAGCCAACAGGTTATGCTTCATGTAATGGGCAGTGATGGAGTATTGGACGTCTTCCCCACATCCTTTCTCTGCAATTTTATTCCAGCTTCTCATAAATTGCTGTAAGGAAACTGACACACAACAAATGGGAGTTAACTGCTTGTCTGCTAGCGGAGGAAAACTGCCCGGTACCTCTGAAAAGATGTAAAGCAGACATAGCCTACTGTCCGCAGCGCCAAACTGTCACATGACCATACAACTACCAACAATGGCGCCATTCATTGGTGTATTTTACATAGGGAGGGTCCGATCCTCGTTGCCAAAAATTAAGTCGGGATCACATTTTACTTTTAGCTGGACGTGGATTCCCAGAATTATAAAACAACGTCCACTTAAACCCTAGCTTACGCCTGACCATGGGTTGTGTGTGATTTTGCAGCTCAGTTCTTTTGAAGCTAATGGAACTGTAATACCATGCACAACCTGTGGGCAGATGTGGCGCTGTTTTCGTAAGAAAGCAACCAAGTTTTATCTCGTTTTTGAAAAGCCGTTTAATAGGACTATTGACTTAAAGGTGTACTTGCTTTCTACTCACTGCTGCATCAGGGATTGAGTGGTGACAGCTACCGGTTGGCAGGTATTGTGGTCCTGTTGTAGTAACGCCATATCAAAATAGAACAGGCACACAATAGCTACCAGTCTTGCAATCAAACTGTGGGCCACGTCACACACACAGATATCTGTGCAGATATTGTTTGCAGATCTCTGGTTGCCATGAAATCATGGACACATTGTTACATTTGTACACGGCCACAAAATGGAACTATGTGTCCATGATTTCACTGCAACCAGAGATCTGCGAACAATATCTGCACAATTATCTGTGTGTGTGACGTGGCCCAATCAAATATTAGCAGATATCACATCTGATGCAGAAGGGATTGAACCAGAAATCTGCTTTTAAGACCATTCTACAATGGGGTCCTCCTATAGAGAGCGGTGGCCTAATCGGTTCCGAGGATGCAATCTATAAAGATTAGTGACTGCTGGGTGGATAGAAACGATCAAGATTGCTGACAGCTAAGGCTGGTTTCACACCATGGTGTGATCAGGTCCGGGGCAATCAGGTTCACACCGGACTCGATTTTGCACTAATGCATGCCTTTGGTGCCAGACAGGGCCAGATGGCAGCTATTTGCCATCCGATTTTGTCCCTGTCCAGCAGCCTCAGGCTGCATTTGTTTTTTGTCCCGGACACAAAAACGCAGCCTGCAGCGTTTTTGTGTCCGGGGCAAAAAGTTTATCAAAACCAGATCCTCCAGGATCCGGTGCCCCCTTACATGGGAGTCCATGGGGCGCCGGATCATGCAGAACCCGACAGAGAATCTGTCAGGTACCTGGACGGCGGGTGCTGAAGTTCAGCGCCGGCCGCGATGAACTTCAGCACATGGAGCTGTGCCCTGCTGAGATTTCAGGGCTGCGGCTAGCTGTCATTTCAGCAGGGACAGCTCCTGCACCCTGTGATCTGCTGATTCCGGCAGAAAACTGGACCAGAGGGCATATTTGAAAACAGGACCAGGGTATTAGGTTCTGTCCAGTGTTTCCTGCAAAACACCAGACAGAACCTGATACACCACAACTGTGGTGTGAGGCCGGCCTAAGAATTTCTGATGCATTTTACTCACAGAGGACTACATACACTACAATAATGTAAGAAGGCAGGGCCAGCGTCAGCACCCGGCATAGCTGGGCAAATGCCAGGGCCCAGGTGTGACTGAGGGGCCCGCCCCGTGCCGGTATTATTATTACCTCTTACCAGCACAGTACGGTGCTTAAACTTTCATTAATTTCGGACGCCGGCAACCAGTCTCCGCTCCGCCCTTGCTTTTGGGCCGTCACTTCCGCTGCCTGTGTGCGTTCCACACAGTGGAACGCAAAGAAGAGGGTCCCTGCTCCACCCCCTCACTTCCTCTTCCTGAGGTCCACAGTGTGTAACACACAGAAGAGACTCGTCTCATCATCAACTGACAAAGATCATGGCTGAGCCCAGATCTGCCTTGTGCAATGTTGAACCTTTTGGGACCCACAGGCTTCCATACTCCGCCTCGGGCTGGCCAACATTACTATGATAACTCTGAGGAGCTAGCAAAGAGCAGCACGGAGCGGCTGGTGAGGACGGCGATGACACTACAGTGATATGGGAAGCAGGGTATACATTACTGGGATTAGGAGGTGATGGCAGAGGAGGAGGCTCGGGGCCGCCCGCAGTGTATCCGGTGTCTGGGGGAGGAGGGTTGTTTGCAGCTGACAACTCTAGGAGACACCTCCTCTCTTCGTATAACAAGCAGAGACCTGCCCTGTACGTAAAACAAGGACAGAACCACAACTCCCAGCAGGCTGTGTTCCATGCCTAGTATATGGGATGTATATTTGTTTGGAGGCAGTGCTGGGATATACATATACTGTATATTACCTGGAGTCTGTGCTGGGCATTGATCTCCCAGCAGGGACGCAATGGACTTCAGGAAAATGGCTGCGGAGATCTCATCTGTGCAAGTGTAATGAGGTGTACAATTCAGATTGTATTATTGAAATTGAAACTGAAAGGAACTGTGCACAGTCCGCACTTGTCCACCAGGGGGCATCAGTGGACTGTACAATCACAGAGCTGGGAAACTCCCAGCCATCTCTGTTGTTTAACCAGGAAGTGAAAGCAGAGAATCAGAGCAGTATAAATCCAGAGCTGAGAAGATCTACCTGCGGATGTCTGTTTAAAGTGGACTACTTTGCTACACCTTGCCGGAAAAATCACCCCGCAGAAGCCCCTGTGACTGATCCTGGGCCACTGGACTTTGGTGCTGTGACTCTGGCCGCTCTGCAAAACCTTGCCCGCCGAGCACCCGGATTACATGTGCAGGGGCCGTGACCGACATAAGGGAGCCATTTGTGCTGCTGTGATCTCCCTTCTGCTGTTGCTCTGTGTGCCCTGAGACTGGGAGAGACAGACTGTTACCTGCAGAAGGAGACCAAAGAAGAAGAGTGAGGAGATCCCCAGGCCTGCTACGTGGGAGCGACATCTTCTTCTGTGATAGACTGGTACGTGATTTTAGGGAAAGTTAGGGAAAGATACCTTCATTGTTGTGTTTTCTTTTCTTGCTGCGTACCCGGCAGAAGTGAAGATTCAGAGACTCTAATATATACAAGTGCGCATATAGTTCGGTTGACTGTGATATAAATATGTTTTACAGTAAAGAGATGTTACTACCGGTTAAATCTGAGTATGGGGATTCTGTTGTGAAAGATCATACACACACACCCGCGGCCTTACCACCGGTCGCTACATCTGGCGTAGTCGGCAGGATGTGTGATCAACAGAATCTCCTCCCGGTAGTAGCTTATAACCAGACTTATACTACGGCCTGCAGGTCCATATCCGGTGCCAGCACTCCGAACAGTGACACGGAGGAATTGAAGCAGATAGTAGCAGAGTTGCAGAAACAGATACTATAGCTACAGCTCATGCTAGACCAACAGGCGGACAGGCAAGCGAGACAGCAACCCAGTCGGCCTATGGGAAGGTGCTGGACATGCGGCGACCCCCGCCATAGGGCAAACCGTTGTCCGCATCCTCCACCCGTGGTCCGATATACCAGAACCAGCAAGTCATGCCCCACAACAGCAGCCACCTTTAAACTAGACGCCCCAGCCAAAGCGGTTCGCTCGGCAGGGGAGATCAGGGAAAAGGGTGTGAAGAGACAGAGCCAGACCGATAAGCAAGTGCTGGCCACTCGGGTCCAGGGGACGGTGAAGTGGTTTAATGTCCGCGATGGGTATGGCTTCATCAACAGGAATGACACAAAGGATGACGTGTTTGTACATCAGACTGCCATAAAGCGTAACAATCCTCGTAAGTGCCTCCGCAGCGTTGGTGATGGGGAGGTGGTACAGTTTGATGTTGTGAAGGGAGAGAGGGGTACAGAGGCCGCCGACGTCACCGGTCCTGGGGGTGTTCCCGTTAAAGGAAGCAGATTTGCCCCCAACCGGCGCCGCTACCGCCGGCGATCCTACTCTCCCTGGGTAGAAAACGGGACTGAGTTTATTGGAGATATTGTGAGCCCTGAACAAGGGAGCGAAGGTGAACGGGGGGATGACGGTTTCCCCCAACAGAGGTCCCTACTCCGCCGGAGATCAATCCCTGTGATATCAACGGCCATCACTGCCTTGGAGCCGATGGTTGTTGACAGGGACTGTCAACCTTTAAGTGGGGGGGTATGTAATGAGGTGTACAATTCAGATTGTATTATTGAAATTGAAACTGAAAGGAACTGTGCACAGTCCGCACTTGTCCACCAGGGGGCATCAGTGGACTGTACAATCACAGAGCTGGGAAACTCCCAGCCATCTCTGTTGTTTAACCAGGAAGTGAAAGCAGAGAATCAGAGCAGTATAAATCCAGAGCTGAGAAGATCTACCTGCGGATGTCTGTTTAAAGTGGACTACTTTGCTACACCTTGCCGGAAAAATCACCCCGCAGAAGCCCCTGTGACTGATCCTGGGCCACTGGACTTTGGTGCTGTGACTCTGGCCGCTCTGCAAAACCTTGCCCGCCGAGCACCCGGATTACATGTGCAGGGGCCGTGACCGACATAAGGGAGCCATTTGTGCTGCTGTGATCTCCCTTCTGCTGTTGCTCTGTGTGCCCTGAGACTGGGAGAGACAGACTGTTACCTGCAGAAGGAGACCAAAGAAGAAGAGTGAGGAGATCCCCAGGCCTGCTACGTGGGAGCGACATCTTCTTCTGTGATAGACTGGTACGTGATTTTAGGGAAAGTTAGGGAAAGATACCTTCATTGTTGTGTTTTCTTTTCTTGCTGCGTACCCGGCAGAAGTGAAGATTCAGAGACTCTAATATATACAAGTACGCATATAGTTCGGTTGACTGTGATATAAATATGTTTTACAGTAAAGAGATGTTACTACCGGTTAAATCTGAGTATGGGGATTCTGTTGTGAAAGATCATACACACACACACCGCGGCCTTACCACCGGTCGCTACACAAGCATTGCCTCAGTAGCTATCTTCCATTGTGTCACCACTGGGAAATCAATGCACCAAGAATTGCTCCACCATGTCACCCCCTCCTCCGCCAGCATTGTGTCACTGGTACTACAGTGTCCCTGCCTCCAGTCACCCCACTAAACTGCCTCATCATCGCAGCCCCCCTCCTGCAAAGCTACTTTCACATTTTAAGATGCACTCTTATTTTCCCCCTAGTTTGGGGGAGAAAAGTGTGTCCTATCTGAATATTAAGGTATAAAGAAAAGTGTAACAGACTACATTTTGCTATGCAGAAAGAATAATATACAATGTGGAATGTTTCTTTACAAAGAGTCACTATAGTGGATTCCTCTTCATCAATCCTGTCAGTGGCCAACATGTGGCGCCTACTGCTTGAGCACATGTGCCCAACATTGGGCAGAAACGCAGTCTGAAATTAGCCTAACGGGTCATGAAGAAAAAACACCTGATCTAAAAAAATGATTAGTATCTCTAATTGGGTAACAATTAGTGATGGGACAAAGATAGCACTTTGGAGAGATGGTGTCACAATAATTTTAACCGTGGCACGAGAGCATACAGAATTGTGGTTTTCAACTACAAGATCAAAACACAGCATTTAAAGGGGTAACGTGACGACCAGGTGCATTGCAAATAGCCGGTATACTTATATATCACAAAGATGATTGTCCTCTGTGGTGTAAATCTGGAGGTTCCTCTGGGACTTGTAGTGCCACAGGGGTTAAAGGAATTCAAGCCAGGTGAATACACAGCTTGAAGCAGTGGTGTGTCTTATTTTTACACATACCTCCACCCATGGGTGTATCTCAAATATAGTCTGTGTTTAACATATGGAGAGAGAGATAGACTGCTGCCAGTATGGAGTGTGCTCGGCTGTGAAAAGGAGCCTCTGAAAGAGGAATACTGGGAGCAGCTGACAAGAGTCAGTGTGTGAACGGTGCCCCAACCTCCTGAGACAATGGGACATTGCTGGGAAGGGTATCAGAAGCTATATGGGAGGTCCTGTTAAGCCCCCATCACATATAACGGGATCGTTAGCGAGATCGCTGTAATGCCACAGGTTTTGTAAGCAGGAAGGATGGTAACTGTGCGCTGCCTAGATACCCGCTGTTTATCATAGTTACCAGTGTCCTCCCTGCTTAGCGCTTCCAGCGATGTGGGAGGTGGCTCCCTGGTCCCTGAGGAGATCTGCCTGTTTGACAGCTCCCCAGCGACCAGGTACCGATGCATCAACGATCCCTACAGGATCGTTATCATTGTTGGGATCGCTGTTGCGTCGTTGTGTGTGACGGGAGCTTTAGTGAGTTAAATGTCTGTAATCCTGTGTGTATTTATATTCCTGTAAAGCAAAGCAAGGCTCATGTTCTGTTATCTTATGACAATTTATGCGAATGTGAATAAACCTAATGAACTTTTAAAGAAGTGATTCCTTTTAGTACCTTCAGGACCAGCAAGCAAGTGAGTAACCCCTATTGTCCAGTGTGTACTGTCACAACAGATACTCCAATATCAAGCCATAAATGTCCAATAGTTGTGGGTCCTACTATTTTGAGGACAAGGGGTTCGCCTACTCCATCTCACGTACAGCTCTCTTCATTCATTTCTTTGGAAATTCCAAAACAACTTCTCCTGTTTTTGGAACGCATATAAAAATGACAGATAAGCGAACTTTGCTCAAACATTTTCGCCAATTTCCAATCCGGACCAGATTTGGCAATGTAAGCTTGGCTCCCTGAACACAAACGTTTTGCAGAAAAGGTGGGAAATTCGGGTTTTGTTCGGTAATTGTTCGGATGTGTGTGTAGCTTAAGTGTTAGTGCAAATGCACTAATGCTTCTGTTCTACATTATCCTACACACACACACAGATCATCTTACCAGTCTCCCACCGCTTGCTTGAATCCTGGTCCGCTCTCCAACATTAATAATTTCAGGCTTAATGCCAGCTGGTGATACAAAGCTGGCATTAACCCCTTATTACCCAGCGTGCCACCGCCACCAGGGCCTCTGGATGTAAAGTGATGAATGCGCCATTTTTAGGGGCGGCTGCGAGCATGTGCGGCTCTAAAATAATGGGCCCTCACCATGCTGAAAATTACAGCCCCCAGCTGCCATCTATTACCTTGGCTGGCAATTAATGATAGGGCAGAGCTCTATGCATGTTTTGTTTTGCCAGTCAAGGTAAAAATAGGCAGCTGAGGGTGGCATCTCATAGCTGTCCGCTTTATCTGTGCTGAGACAGAAATATACAGCGGAGCCCTAGGCATTTTTTTCCTATTATTTATTTTACACCCTATAATTCCTGGTTGGTTGCCATACACTAATGTTCGCTCATCTCTAGACTGAAGTATATCACACACGTGCAGCCACCTTTCCCTTCACAACACATGCAAGATTTATGCTTTACCATAAATATATGAGATGGAGATTCCGAAATGCCAAAAGTTTATTTTATTCACAAGTGCACCCTCCTCTGGAAGCATACATTTAGTGGAGAGGGCCTTTTATTGTACCAAAGATCCAGAGTAAAATGTGGACAGTTCATAAAGACCCGACTCATTTCAATATTAACTACACCAGGAAAGCAGGAAGTAAATAAACATCGCTGCTTTCTGAGGAGCCGGTAAACGCATTATGCACATACGTCTGCTAAATACACCAAAATCTAATCTCACAAACCATTTATTATGAGGCTGCCGAGTGCCCGATGGACTCACCGTGCTGACCTGGTTTCTGGTAATAAATGAACAGCATTATGTGTCCCTGGCATTGCTGCATCTGTGCCTGCTCAGTCATGCAGTCTCTCTCCTACATATTTGCATGACCTAATTTGCATGTACTATATGAAGAAATAGTCACAAGTAACAAATGAATGTCACACGCATGTTTGCACTGACACACTCAATCTGAAAGGTCTGGCCTGGATACCGTATATTAACACACTGGTGCAATCAATATGAGAATAATTGTCAGTCTCCACCAAGCTTGATAATGGGCCAGCAAAAGACAAGAAACACCTTAAAAAAAAAACCTTCATCAGAGGGTGCAATAAGCATCTGCTATTTACTAATGACCAGAATATTAATCCTCAGTGATATCTATGAAGGTAATTTATTACAGTGTTCAAGTCAAAAAGCCACGTGTGAGGACATGAGGCTTCCAGATACTGAAAAATGGTGCAAATGTAGCAACAGAGAATAATAGGAATTGGAATCAGATACTGAGTACAGCAGATCTGTCATTGATGCAATCTATTTTTCAAAGATCTATTATTGATACAATTTGGATTCCGGCAATATCTACTGTTGGTAGGGCTCATATCAAGTAATGAAATAGTAGGAATAGTTACTATATGTTTGAGAGATTTACAGAATCTCCCATCACAACCATCTTAAAGGAATGAGCACGGAGTGATCATCATCCCTCACAATATTCAAAGCATTTGTCATTAATGCGCTGGATAAGAAGGAGCAAACACTCTGGGGCTCCGAACTTCCTCCTCCAGACTAAATACAACTTGGTGGAAATATCGGTCTAGCCATTCATGAATCCATCTGGTGCTTTCCTGGACATCGAAATACCCCCAACAAAAACACAGATTTAAGAAAAATGGACTCTGGCAAAAAGTTTCACTTCTAGACTCATTGAAGTCAATGGCCCCATTGGGGACACCATAAGTACTATATTTTGGGAATTCAGATAAAAATCTCAATGAAAATCAGCAAAAAAGCCAGCAGCACCAGGAGATAACTTGCAATACAAACTCTGCAAATGCACATATTCCTTCCAAACTATATAATATTATAAAATTGAGATATTAGGCAAAGTATTGATGTATCTTTTGAGCCACCCCGCCACGTCAAGGCAATCTCATGAGGGTGGTCCTACTCTATATATTTTATTTTAGTTGTGCCATATGGCCTCAAACATACACATAAAGTAGACCATTAAAATACTATGCATGCTATTTTCGAGTAGTGCTGGCAGATTTCTTTGTTTTTTTTGTTTACAAATCCCAATGGAGTCACTAAAGACAGATATATGTGAGATGAACCAGACTTACAGTACTATATGGGCATAGTATGGCATTATTTTCTAGGCTCTCTGTAGTCATTGTACTTGCATGTAAAATTTTTCACAGTATTGCAGTTTTTGAAAGATTTTGGGGGAATTTGCTTTGGTAAAGAATGTCTCAAAAATTGTCATATTTAGTGGCTTTAATCTGGTTGTAGAGATGGACAGAGCCTAGAGAAGGTGGACAAGGTCTTTACTTTGCGCTATATTAGTATGCGCTAAAACTTCCAGGGTCCACTACTGCGGGGATGAAGGACTGTGAAATGGTTAATTACAAGGGGCATCATTTAAGAGGAATTAGTGGTCTGTTCCCGCATCGCCTCCCCTAGGTTTAGTGATACCGCCTGTGGTAAAATAGTATCTAATTGGGAGATGCAGTGAATTATAAAAATACAGGCCTGATTATTAATTTATGAACATCGAACACACTACAAAGATCATTTTCTCCCGTTATAGGGTCCTCCACGGACAATATTTTCCATCTACTTATCAATGAAAACAGCTGGATGTAAATTATTAATGCACAGCATAAATGACTTAATATCTAGAAAATGTCATTTTTTGTTAAACGACATCACCTAGGCTGGCATGAAATATTCCCTTTCCGCATATTAGACTCGGAAGATAAAGCAGATTTTGTAAGATCAGCATTATTAGGCAGTAAACTTCGCAGAGCAATAGACGCTACCAAGTTTCCAAAATAATTGAGACTTTTTTTTAATTGTTTGTTTAGCGGGAATGTGATGGAAGTTTGGAAGATACAAGTTAGTTAAACTGTCTTAATAGGGTAAGGATGGGTAAATTGCATTATCATTGAGTCTAAACCAGACTCAAATTGAAATATGATTTTTTAGCAACATTATAATAGGGGGAGATCAGGGGTAAATTTGATAAATGACCTCATACTTTTCTCTGCAGATCATAGTGCTCTGTCCACAATGATCTCATCACATGAGTGTTAAGTCATTGCTCTGAAATACTCTGTGCTGCTGGAGGCCCTCTATTCAATCCAACATATAACCTCTTGGTCTGCAAGCTCTCATAACTTCTTCAAACACCTCAGCTGAAACTGAGCTTCTTTCCACTATTTAACTCTTCATAATTCCTACATTGCTTAATTCTGGCCTCGAAGTTTATTAATAAAAAAGAAAAAGTCGAAGCTTTAAAGGGGTTTGATGGTTTCCTACACCCCACTCTCAACTGTTTGCTGGTCCCATAGATGCTACAAATAATCAGTGTACGAAGATTGAACACTAGGAACAGAAGACTGGTGGTGATGCCGGGTGTCGGACCCCCACCGTTCAGATATTGATGACTTATTCTAAGAAAAGGGCATTAGTATCTATGCCTTGGGCAACTCTTTTAAGTCACTTTATGGAGCAAAAACAAATGTGTCTTAAGCCCGACATACTCATTAAATTACGGTGGACGATGGTTCTCTATAAGAGCCGTTTCATATCTGTTGGCCTAACTCCGGTAGACAATAGGAATGTTCATACAAAAGTATCAGTGACCATGTACACCTGAGCTGTCCCTCCAGGCAGGGATCACTAGGCTAATCCCTGTCCCCAAGATTACCCCTGAATGTGAGGATGCCTGGGTCTCATACCTTACTAGGCTCTCCAAAGTAGTGAAGGGGCTGGAGAGCAAAGAAACACACAGAGAACCCAGACAAGGCAACAGGTATAACAGAGTTCCAGAAGAACACCAAATATAAGTTTTGCAATGAGTTCCACCACAGACAAGAATACATGTTCTATAACCGGCTTGCATTGAGTTCCAAGGCGGGTAGATCAAATAGAGTTTTTACCAGGCTATTTGCGCTCCCAGAGGTCTATGATCCAAAACGTCTTGTAATTCATAAAGAGTTTTTATTATTTCTTAAGAAAAGCACATATAACGCGTTTAGACAGTAAAAAATGTCTTCCTCAGGTATATTGTTAAAGGTTTAACAATATACCTGAGGAAGACATTTTTTACTGTCGAAACGCGTTGTACGTGCTTTTCTTAAGAAATAATAAAAACTTTTTATGAATTACAAGAAGTTTTGGATCATAGACCTCTGGGAGCGCAAATAGCCTGGTAAAAAACTCTATTGGATCTATATTCCTATGGTAACTCGGTCTGAGCTACTTACTAGCTACCAGGGATTTTCAGCATACCGACTACTGAGGAAAACTACGCCTGGATACTTAATGGTCCCTAGTGACCAATACGCAAGTGAACAAGACCTAAAAAAGGTGAGTGCCATCTACATCCACCTATGATCTAATTATACATTTACATTTAGATCGGTGCGCTTTCTTCCTTTCCTTCTACCAGAAGGCGGATAGATATAGTGGAAGAGCAGGGCAATCACAGGCTACAGCTAAAGGCTAAGACAAAGCTCATCCTACAGTGAAAAGGTTCTTAACCCTTCAAAGAAGAATGGAAAGCACCTAAGTAAAACCGTTGCTCAAGTGAGCCCTACAGTAGACCTGCGATTAATTAAATGCAAAGACCTTCTGACCTCGGGTCCCCCCAGAGGTGACAATAGGACCTGGTACACTCATGACAATATACTGATGAACCCTATCGATCCATTGTTTGCATCTTGATGTTTATTAAGGGTTTGTCTTGCTACCTTTTTAATTATTTCATATTTTGCTATGCATATATCACTCAGCCAAATCTGATTATGTCCTACTGTTGTTACAACATCTTTTGACATTAGTGTGTTCTTTTTTATTTGTGCCTGGTCTCAGGTCTTCCATCTTTGGCTTTGAGGACATTAGTGGGCAACTTCCATGCTGTATCTTGTGTGCCATCTCTTGTGGGCAGAGTGGTCCTGAGTTATACTAGATATTAAAGAATTCTACTATTGTTTTCTTGGTCTGAGGTTGACCACATTTTTTTTTTATTTTTTACAAATTAATAGTTCTTGTGGTTGGGGGCCCTGCTAGCGATATTATCATGTGTAACTGCTGAAGGTACATTAGGATAAAACAAGGAAAAGCCATGTTGAATGGGGCACAACTTGCTTCTTATCTTCTAGGATGCCAACCTTCTTGGTTAGGTATCCAACAGTCTGGATTCCTGTTTGTAAATTTATTTTGCACACCTTGCAGTGGGATTCTTTTTAGTTTGTATATATTTGTCTTGTTTTGGGATTTTATTTTATTTGATTGAATAAAAAAGATATTTTATGGGATATTTATGTAAGCTCTAGACATAAAAATCCTGTCTCTTACTCTATCTTATTAGCTGTTGTCTCCCAACATTCGTGACTTAAAGAAACGTCACTGATTTGAAGGATTAAACAATAGTATAAATGCAAGTTGCCACTTCAATGAAGAAGTGGATGAAGTCTAGCACCACCTTTAGGTAGCAATCCTCAAAGTCATAGTCAACTCTTTAACAAGCTTTTTAATATGACCAAGGATTTGTGCCAGATCAGAACCCCAAACTACAAACACTGCATTTTGAGGTAACTGCCCCTCATCAGTGTAGTGTGTGGGTTATTCTGATCTGGCTGTATGAGAGGCTAAGACGAGGTCTGGGGAACTCGCTATCTACCTTATGGAGAGGAGTTTCCCGGCAGCAATAAGGAGACAGATAAGTTGATAAGGAGATTTAAAGCTGCAATGCTCCTCTGGGAAATATGCAAATTGTCACTTTGGGTTTCTGATCTGGCACAAATCCTTGGTCATTTTAAAAGGCTTGTTAAAGAGTCGACTATGACTTTGAGGATTGCTACCTAAAGGTGGCACTAGAGTTCATCCACTTCTTCATTAAAGTGACAATTTGCATATTACCCAGAGGAGCATTGTGGCTTTAAATCTCCTTATCAACATATCTGTCTCCTTATGGCTGCAGGAAACTCCTCTCCATGAGGTAGATAGCTAGTTCCCCAGAACCCAGAATTATGTTTTTGTATCCCCCAACACAGGAGTGCCCAACCTGTAGCTCGGGAGCCACATGTGGCTCATGGTCCCATGATGTGTGGCTCACAGTTGTCTGCCAGCTTGATGCATAAGCACCAGGGATAGCAAACAGATAAGAGCAGGTCTCTGGATGGTGACTTTCTGAGCAGCCCCGTAAAAAACACAAGATCTGGATGCACATACACTGGCCATGGAAGTGGAGAATTAAATATGGTAAGCTGGAGATTGGATGGTAGTGTTAGAGGTGTGTTTGATGTTAGACACCATAGTGTAGTGGGCGTGCTTGATGAGAAAATACCCAATAGGACAAAGATAGGAAGACCTGGATGTAATTATGGTGGGGTCATCTGGATGTAATTATGCTGTCTATAAAGCAAGGTGGCACAAGGTCTTGGTGTGATTTATGTACTAACATTTTGGTTATCATTATTCAAGTAATGGGGGTCTCTGAGTGCAACCACTGAAGGATGGTGGGGGAACCGGATGTTAGTACCTAGAGGGCTCTGAACGTAGCTTGTGATCATCTTTCAGAGTTGAACACATGTCTTAGGTAAGAGAGGTTGGGGATCACTGCCCAAACACATCTTCCTTTCTGACAAAAAAAATAACCTTTCCTGTGGCTGTTAGGACTATGCAAATTACCTGAATCTGATCATCTGGGTAGCACTTCATCCCAAAAATGTTAAGCTGTGTTGGCTGGAATCCATCCCTCAGGGGAGTGATTAATGACTCTAAAATAGCCTGGTAGCATTGTCCTAGAGCTGCAAATCTGCACCCTGGCCATGCGTCATGAACAAGGGTGTACGGACCCAGACATCATTTTCACAATGATCAATTGCCAGTGGTGACACACAACATACTAAGCAAACGCTCCCATATGCCCCTCAGTCACAGCTTGTTACAGGCGGTTCTGGAGTGTGACGCCCTCTAGTTAGGTAATTGCTGATGAAAGAAGCAGACACTCCCATATAAAAATATATTTCTACTTACTGTATTGACAGATCAAAGGCCAGGATGCAATAACAAACATAAGACACGTGGCCCTCCTTGCCCATATTGTTCGTTCATGGTATGAGTCTCCATGAACCGTATTTTTCTCTGACCCAGTCAGATACACGATGGTTGCGAATGGCCTCCAGTCAGAAAGCTGCCAGCCTGTAACCTGATAGCCATGACACACAAGCTTGCATTACTCATTTTGATAAATCCCATATCTTGTTGTCTTGTGTAGGCAGTAAATGTATTTTGTGTCATTCTACCACCTTTGCTAAGCAAATGGCAGCAGAGGAGCGAGTGCCTGGATTCTGATAAATGCAAAAACTCATTTGGTTTGTGAGTGATTGAGTGCCAACCCTCGTCAGATTTGTTAAGATTCCCGTATTAGCATGAATAAGTAATGAGCGAGCTGAGCTTTTTTAAATATTTGATTGTATCTTTGTAATGGATTTGTGTCTGTCTCATTGTTCTGAAGCCGAGGCGACTCTGTTGATGTCATCACTCCTAGCCTCCGTCGTCTATCTTTATCAATGAATTTGAAGTCAATTATGTTCATTTGCAAAGATCGCTATGTCATAATGTTGTTTCCGTAAGGAAGAGTTTATTGTGTTGTCGCCGTCGTATAACGTTTATTGAGCGCTGATGAATTGAAAAATCAGTACAGTTTCCTTCTCTAACAACACAATAACCTCTTTAAAAATTTAAAGCTCTTCTTATATGTACAGATGAGAGAGGGGGAAAACATGACAATATTTAGTGCATGCCTGTTCTTCTTAGACTCATTTATTCCTATGAACACAAGGAGGCTTGTGGGTTCGAAACGTAGATAATATTACCCCAAATGCACCAACGTTGACTCCCTCGATACAGGTCTTGTGACCAATTCATATGGCTTATCAATCAATACACAGTAAATCATTACTGATGGCTTTAAAGACCTTTATTATTAAGTGTTGAGCTGACCCCCCGATGATGTACAGAACATTAATTGAGAGCGAACAAGGTAACATCCCTCCCAGCTATTTGCAAAGCTACTCTGTATAGCTTAATGGGAGAGATGCTGGCCTAATTTATAAATGATCGCTTTACTGCCGGCCTATTTCATGTGATTATTATACGGAAAATCTTATTCTTGGGGTTTTTTTTCAGATGCTGTGTAAATATATCAATTTGGCTTTCAAAAATAATTGAAAAGTTATTTGTAGAAATGAAAAATGACTCGCTGCAAATTAAGAAAATCTGATTCCAGCTCTCAAAGTGCGGCTTTCTGCAGAATGAAAATTAGCAAATGCTCTCTCTGTTGGCTGAAGGAAAGGACGCAGAGCAACAGAGCAAGGCATACGGCGTTGTCGCAGGAAATTGTCTTCTGTGGCTTCCAATGGGCAATATAAGCAAAGAATCAATGCTTAAATGTTCCAGAAAATAGCATAGAAGAGGCCTAAAAAAATTAGCTAACAATTTAAGGTTTTGTTCATATCTATACCAGAGATTTGGCTTAAGATTTTCATTTATGACTGACGGAGAAATACTATGTATCACTGAACGTGTCAAATATAATTGGACTATTGGTTAAACCAGACGGACTCCATTGTAATGTCAACGAAAGATGAGGCTGCAGTTAAGAGGAACATTCTTTGGTTGAGTGTAAGGGACTGAACACACCTGGGGTGTGCACCAAGCTTTTACACATACCTGGTAGTGATGGCCACTGTGAGCTGCTGTGTCCATATCTAGGAATTGCTCCTCTCTATCCAATCAACTGAACTCTGTTGTGCTCCATGTCGGGCAGTACAAGTGGCCCGGCATGTTCCCACCTGTGTATTGGTATTAATACGATTAATGTTTCTCTGTCTTGTCCTCATTCGGCCTCCAGTGCTTCTATTATCTTGCTTCCGGGTCTTTTGTTTGCCTGCACTTTCCACTATTTCTACTATCTGCTTCCTAGTCTTTTGTTTGGTTGTGGTCTCTACTACGTCTACTACCTGCTTCATGTTCTTTTGTCTGCCTGCAGCCTCCAGTACATCTGCTATCTCCTTCCTGGTCTTCAGTCTGCCTGTTTCCTGCAGTACTTCTACTACCTGCTTCCCAGGATTCTGTCTGCCTGCAGCTCTTAGTATTTATACTATTTCTTTCCAGATATTCGGTCTGCCTGCAGTCTCCAATACATCTACTACCTGCTTCCCAGGCTTCTGTCTGCCTGCAGCCTCCAGTATTTGGACAATTTGTTTCCAGATATTTGGTCTGCCTGCAGTCTCCAGTATGTCTACTACCTGCTTCCCAGGCTTCTGTCTGCCTGCAGCCTCTAGTATTTATACTACTTGTTTCCAAATATTCAGTCTGCCTGCAGTCTCTAGCATGTCTACTACCTGCTTCCCGGTCTTCTGTCTACCTGCAGCCTCCAGTGCATCTACTATCTCCTTCCTGGTCTTCAGTGTGCCTTTGGCCTGCAGTACTTCTACTACCTGCTGCCCAGGCTTCTGTCTGCCTGCAGCCTCTAGTATTTATACTATTTGTTTCCAGATATTCGATCTGTCTGCAGTCTCCAGCACGTCTACTACCTGCTTCCCGGTCTTCTGTCTACCTGCAGCCTCCAGTTATTCTATTACTTATTTCCCGTGTGTCTCATCTGCTTGCTTCACTGACACCCCTGGGCCCATATGCCCACCTGGACCTTAAAGAGGACCTGTCACTCCCCCATGGATTAGAATCTAAGTGCAGCACTGAATGCAGCATGTATGCTGCATTCAGGCAAGTGGTCCCTCATGTCTCTGTGCGGATGGTACCCATAGTAGATATAGGCTTAGAAAAAATTACAGTTAGAAGCCATGGAGGCAGGCCCTTGTGCTGCAGCCACCTCGTCACACGGGTGCATTTCACGCCCCCTGCGTCTCTGTGCCGCCTTTTCTACATGTGTTCGCCGCCTCTCTCCTGCCAGTCATGTCATCCTCGCTCTGCGCCTCCTTGTGCTTTTGACGCAGACGCAGAGTGAGGTATTGCTTATTGCGGTCCCGGGTGCCTGTCCCGCTTCCTGCTCTGACCTCCTCTACTTTCCTTGCCCTGCTTCGTGTTATGCTATGTTATGCACAGAGATATGGGGGACCCCTTGCTTGAATGCAGCATACATGCTGCATTCAGTGCTGCACTTAGATTCTAATCCATGGGGGGGTGACAGGTCCTCTTTAAGGGCGCCTTCACACTGGCGTTCCCCTCTGCAGCGTTCTGCGGAGGGGAATCGCCATGTGTGCGCAGCGGCCGCCAGCTCCTATCTTTAGAATGCGGGCGGGAGTGTGTGACTTGTGCGCAGGCATCCGCCTGCGCACAGATCACATATGGGAGTGAATGGGTGCGCACGGTCATGCGCTGTCAAGCGCAGCACCGTGCGCTCCCATTCTAAAGATAGGAGCTGGCGGCCGCTGCGCACACATGGCGATTCCCCTCCGCAGAACGCTGCGGAGGGGAACGTCAGTGTGAAGGCGCCCTAAGCTTGCCTCACCAGGTAAGCCAAAACATGTGCTGCAGCTTCAGTTTGTATCAGAATCTACAGCATGATGGACATCTGTGTTGGATAATTGCCTCCAGTAATTTATAATGGAGCTTGTCGGGTGCCACCAATGTCTACATTGCTTGCTGGAATGCAGTGATAAGAAAAAAGTAGTGCAGACAATACAGATGACAATTTTCTTTCCATCCATACTTTATTTTATCTTATAATTTTAGTACATCTGAACTTAGAAACAAGTGATTAGTGTTAACAGAAAAAACCTACACTAACAAAGAACAAGTGTTAACTCAGTCACGTTGCCTTTACTTTCTAGCTGACATAGGGGTAAGTGCAGATGGGCTGCTGCTGCTGTCAGTTGTCCCACAGCCAGATCAATGGAATCAGGAGGGAAGGGAGACATGTAGAAAAATTCCTTATTTCTCACAGGGAACATAAATATGATTAAGGAAAGGCAACATATAAAGAGAGGAATTGCTGAGATTTCTTGTGGATACGCTCTAAATTTAGTGATCTTAATATTAAGTGGAGGGCTTATCCTTCCTAACTTAACTGTGATAGGGCTCCTACTGTAGTCAGTTATCTTACAGCCAGACAAAAGATTGTGACAATCAGGATGGGGGACACAAATAAGAAGATTCTTTATATATTTCTCAAATGGGACATCAATTTGGTCAAGGGAGAGGAAGCTCTAAAGAGAGGAATTGATGAGAGTTTTTTGTGTATACTCTCTAATCTAGGAATATTTCCAGTATTATAAATGGGACAATGTGACAAAAAGAACAACCTGATGTGCTTAAAAATACAAACGCTATGTGATAGAGTGATGTCAAAACTGAACCATTTTTTTTCTCTCTCTAGATTACGCTCACTTTCTGGGAAACATTCATATTCTTATCACTTCTTGTATCTAGAATGACCTAAAGGTGTTATTTTTTCTACTTAATTCTGTTTGCAGATAGCGGTGTGTACTTTCCAATTAATTGATGATAATGATTTAAATGCTGTCGTTCAGTTACATTTCCTAAATGAAATCCTCAAAATAATTTCAAGTGATAGAACACTAAGCCAGGAGATAATAAATCTCTGTAACAATGGGATTAGTGTTAAGAAACTAATGTGAAACCGATGCAAATCTCGCGGTGACGGAGGATTTTGAAGATGTACGCATTATGAACATGACACGATTAAAACGAAATGGTCCTGATCCCATCTTTTAATACCGTCTCATTTCAGGAGTAGCTGTGTTTAGGAAATACATTAGCTGAATCACATACAAAAAGCAATTTCTATCATGGATTACTGATTTGCAAAGAACAAAATCTAATTAACAGTAGTTTGCAGGATTCTGGGTTATATCTTTAAACCGAGCCTATGGGGTCAAGATTTGTCTAATCTTCTACTTTTGTTTTAACAGGGATTAATGTGTTTACAATGTAAACTGAAAAGCCATGCAGAGGGCTAAAAATTAGACACCCCATTCAATATGGTCATGATAGTATTAGGGCCCCGTCATACTGAGCGACGCTCCAGCGATCCCGACAGTCCTAACGACCTAGTCAGGATCGCTGGAGCGTCGCTACCTGGTCGCTGGGGAGCTGTCAAACAGGCAGATCTCCTCAGCGAACAGGGACCAGGGAGCCACCTCCCACACCGCTGGAAGCAGGAGGACACGTAACTATGATAAACAGCGGGTATCTAGGCAGCGCGCACTACCTAGATACCCGGTGTTTATCATAGACTAGATGGTGGCCCGATTGTAACGCATCGGGTACTCTAGAATATGTATTTACCGTAGTTTATTTATGAAGATGTAAGAATAATGCAATGCGAAGCTGGGTATAAATCCCGCAGCAATATTGCTGATTGGTCGCGGCCGCAGCGGTGTTGGTGTGCAGCGGTGTTGGTGTGCAGCGGTGTCTGTGTGCAGCGGTGTCTGTGTGCAGTGGTGTCAGTGTGCAGCAGTGCCGGTGTGCAGCGGTGTCGGTGTGCAGCGGTGTTGGTGTGCAGCAATGCCGGTGGGCAGTGGTGTCGGTGGGCAGCGGTGTCGGTGGGCAGCCGTGTCTGTGGGCAGCAGTGTCTGTGGGCAGCGGTGTCGATGGGCAGCAATGCCGGTGTGCAGCGGTGTCGGTGTGCAGCAGTGTCGGTGTGCAGCAGTGTCGGTGTGCAGCAGTGTCAGTGTGCAGCGCTGTGGGAGTTCAGTGGTGTCGGTGTGCAGTGGTGTCTGTGTGCAGCGGTGTCTGTGTGCAGTGGTGTCAGTGTGCAGCAGTGCCGGTGTGCAGCGGTGTTGGTGTGCAGCAATGCCGGTGGGCAGTGGTGTCGGTGGGCAGCGGTGTCGGTGGGCAGCCGTGTCTGTGGGTAGCAGTGTCTGTGGGCAGCGGTGTCGGTGGGCAGCAGTGTCAGTGGGCAGCGGTGTCGATGGGCAGCAATGCCGGTGTGCAGCGGTGTCGGTGTGCAGCAGTGTCGGTGTGCAGCAGTGTCGGTCTGCAGCAGTGTCGGTCTGCAGCAGTGTCGGTGTGTTGGTGTACAGTGGTGTTGATGTACAGCGGTGTTGAGCAGGGGAAAGTGGTTGCTGAGCGGGGGTGAGTGAGTGCTGAAAGGGGTAAGTGAATGCTGAGCGGGGGTGACTGGGTGCTGAGCGGGGTTGAGTGGGTGCTGAGTGGATGTGACTGGGTGCTGAGTGGGTGAGTGGGTGCTGAGACGGGTGACTGGGTGCTGAAAGGGGTGACTGGCTGCTGAGTTGGGGTGACTGGGTGCTGAGATGGGTGAGTGGGTGCTGAGACGGGTGACTGGGTGCTGAAAGGGGTGACTGGCTGCTGAGTGGGGGTGACTGGGTGCTGAGATGGGCGAGTGGGTGCTGAGCGGGAGTGAGTGGGTGCTGAGTGGGGGTGAGTGGGTGATGAGCAGGGGTGAGTGGGTGCTGAGCAGGTAACTGGGTGCTGAGATGGGTGACTGGGTGCTGAGATGGGTGACTGGGTGCTGAGCGGGGGTAAGTGGGTGCTGAGCGGGGGTAAGTGGGTGCTGATCCGTGGTGAGTGGGTGTTGAACAGGTGAGTGGGTGCTGAGACGGTGACTGGGTGCTGATACGGGTGACTGGGTGCTGAGACGGGTGACTGGGTGCTGAGACAGGTGACTGGTGTGCTGAGATGGGTGACTGGGTGCTGCATGGGGGTGAGTGGGTGCTGAGTGGGGGTGAGTGGGTGCTGAGCGGGGGTGAGTGGGTGTTGAGCCGGGGTGAGTTGGTGCTGAGCGGGGGTGAGTGGGTGCTGAGGAGGGGTGACTGGGTGCTGAGCGTGGGTGACTGGGTGCTGAGCAGAGGTGACTGGGTGCTGAGCAGGTGAGAGTGGGGTTCAAAGGGGGCAGTGTGGGTTCAGTGGGGGCAGTGTGGGTTCAGTGCGCAGTGTGGGGAGAGAGGGGGCAGTGTGGGTTCAGTGGGGGTAGTGTGGGCTGAGAGGGTTGAGCAGGGGTAGTTGGGGGTGAATAGCAGGATGGAGGGGGCTCCACTCACTCCGACATTGTTCCTCTTCCTCCTCTTTTCTTTCTTGCTGCATTGATGTTCGGTAATGAAAGGCCGCGGGGGTGGGGTTAAAAGAGGGGGTGTAGTAATGGGCATGAACAAGAACACTGCCCTAATGTGGTGGGCGTGTCCTCGGTCACGCTCATTATGATGCCCCCTCTGTTAACGCTGCCCCCTGCACCCTTTCATTACCGCTCATTAATGCAACAAGAAAGAAAAGAGGAGGAATACCGGGGTGAGTGGCGGGTGAGCGGGAGGGGGGGAGCGGGAGCATGGAGTGGGGCAGCGGGAGCATGAAGTAGGGCAGCAGGAGCATGGAGCGGGAGCATCCAGCGGGGGAGCGGGAGCATGGAGTTGGGCAGCGGGAGTGGGGAAAGCGCGTGGAGGTGGGCGCAGGGAGGTATCGGGCGGCTACTCTGAATGAACAGCTGATTCTGAAGCATCAGCTGTTCATTTCAAATAGTGGGGCAGAAAGCCAACAGTGAGGTTGGCTTTCCCGCCCGCTGTGTAGCGCTGTCACTGCAATCCCACGGCGCTATTGCGTCGCTGTTGCCAGGTTTTGAATGAGCGCGGCTGTTTTGCATACGCTGCGCTCATTGGTTGCCGCGACTGGCGGCGACCAATGAGCGCTGGCGCGTGATTTCGGCCACAGACAGACACGATTAGGCAATTATATAGTAGATACCAGCGTCCTCCCTGCTTACAGGATGCGCTAAGCAGGGAAGACGCTGGTAACTATGATAAACACCGAGTATCTAGGCAGGGTGCGCTGCCTAGATACCAGCTCTTTATCATAGTTACCAATGTCCTTCCTGCTTAGCGCTGATAACCATGATACGATGGTTGCCAGCCTGTGATGTCGCTGATCGTTGGTCTCTCGCTGTCACACGCAGCGATGCGTGCTGACCAGCGGCAGCGCATCGACCAAAAAATGGAAAGCCACCTGTAGCAATTAGCGTGGTGGCTACATGGGAACATGGGTCCCAGGGGTTATTGCTGCAGTCAGTATAAGGTTAAGGGTTAGATTAATTGAGTTTAATAAGTTTTTATTTTATTAAATGCAGTGAAATTTAAGCTGGTGAGGTGTCTTCACCTGTGGGCACATAGCATTTTTGCTATCTGCATGGTAACAGGCAGGGGAGGTTGCTATGGATACCTGCTTGCTTGGTGAAGGTCAGCCAGGATTGGCTGAGAAAATGCGGGAAACGGTTGTTTATATATAGTCAGGCTGAGCCTGACGTCATTCGTCAGCTGTGTGAAGAAGAGACAGCTGTATGAACAGGTCCTGTCAGAGATGAAGGCACTGTTGGCGGAATTTAGGCAGAAAGTGGCAGGTGAAGGAGGACTGGATTGGTTAAAATCATGTTTGGCTATACCGACGAGCACATTGTCGGTGATACCGGTCGTGGAAGAGCAGCCTGAGGGGCCAGTGGACTTACCGGCGGTGGTGGCTCCTGAGGCAACATTGCCGCCGGAGACCGGGAGAGAGGCGAGAAAGCGCAGGGCTACAGTGGCCTTTTCACCGCCGGTATCCCCCAGAAGGGGGGATCGGAACAAGGGTTCTCGGTCAGGAAACCGGAGGGAGGAACCTGTGCGGCCCACAGCGCTTCCGGATGCAGGTCGGAATCAGAAGAGAGATGGTATTGTTCCCGGCGGACGGAGATCAAGGGAACAAACTTCTGGGGGAAACAAGAAAAAAGATGGCGGCCGTCATAATATGTTGCCAGTCATGGAACAGAGGCCGGCGGCTGCTAGAGCTCGGGCCCCACAGAGGAAAGCGAGATCTGAAGGGAGTAGGAGGGCATCCCCTTCCCCTCAGAGGAGAAGATCCGGGCAGGCTGCGAACATTGCTGCTCGTGCTTGGGCAGATCCTATCCTATCATCAGATGAAGACGTCGGCGCAGCTCTTGGCACATCGCCAAGGGAAAGAAGTCCAGAGAGGCCTCGTGCAGCTGTGCTGCATCAAGGTGAGCTGTTTGTGCCGGATGAGTGTTTATCCATTAGCTCTCAGCGTAGTGACCTGCAGGGGATGGTGCAGCTGGCAGTTCAGGAAGCCATGGCACATATATCTGGGTCCAAAGGGAGCGGCCAGTGTGGCTCAGAGGTTCCCAGGGCTCCTGGAGTATCGGAGACCTTTTTAAAAGAGGCCTTAGTATGTCAGGTGTCACCTTTAGGGTTTCACCTTCCATCCTCGGTTAAAAACAAGATATGGAGTCAGGAATATTTAGATATATTTTCCCTTCTCCCAGTGTCTAGAGCTTCTGGTGATAAGAAGGAGGAGAAGAGTGAGGAAGACCGTAGGAAAGCTTATAAATCATTCCATATGTGGTTACAGGCCTTTTCCATATATGCTGCAGTGCTGGGTGAAAGAGAGCCTAGCTTGTGTAGTGGCTTGTTCCAGCATGTCGAGTGCATACTGGAGGCATACCGCCAGTTTGGGGGTTCTGCGTGGCTTAGCTATGACGAGGCCTTCCGTCAAAAGCTTGCAGTCCACCCTAGCGTTGTTTGGGGAGTAAAGGATGTGGGTCTGTGGGTTACGCTTATGATGCCGCAGCGAGGGAGTTTTCCCCGGCAGCCCGGGTCTACACAACAGGTCAAAAGAGGAATATGTTACGCATTCAATGATGCTGGGTGCAAGTGGCCGAACTCATGTAAGTTCCGCCACGAATGTTCCTTTTGTGGCGGGGCCCACTCAGCCACGAAATGCTTCAAGAAGCAAGGGCAACAAGTGCCAGCTTCCTCAAAAGAGAGTGTGGGTAAAGGGGCGGACTCCGGTGAGGCTTCCCGCGCTACAGCCTCTACTCGATTTGTATCCAGATCGAGCGAAGGCTCATCTGCTCATTAGAGGTTTTTCTAATGGATTTTTTGTTCCGGGCTTTAAAGGGCATGGATGTGTGGTGCATGATAACCTAAAGTCGGTGTTTTCCCATGAAGACGTGGTTAGGGAGTACATTTTGAAAGAGATTTCAATGGGTAGGGTTGCGGGTCCGTTTGACCGCCCCCCCTTTCCAGATTTCAGGGTGTCCCCGTTGGGCATTGTGCCCAAAAAGGAAGCTGGCTGTTATAGGGTGATCCACCATCTTTCATATCCTTCAGGGGGTTCCCTCAATGACGAAGTAGCGTCCCAGTTACCGGCCGTATCTTATACGCCTTTTGACGTGGCCATTGATTTACTTAGGTTAGGAGGTAAGGGTTGCTTGTTAGCCAAAGCTGACATCAAGTCGGCGTTCAGACTTTTACCGGTAGACCCATCGGGTTTTAGTTCATTGGGTTTTTGTTTTCAAGGGGAGTTTTTCTTCGATAGATGTCTCCCTATGGGATTTTCTTTATCTTGTTATTATTTCGAGGCATTTGCGTCGTTCTTGCAATGGGCCACGGAGTCTTCCTGTTCATCAGGTAGGATGTTACACTATCTCGACGACTTTTTGTTTGTGGGACGGCCTGAATCTGATGGATGTGAGATGTTGGTAGGTAGTTTTCAGAATCTGATGTCTTCATTTGGTGTTCCATTGGCCCCTGACAAATCGGTACCTCCTTGTACTTGTTTAGAGTTTTTGGGTATCACGTTGGACTCAGTGGCTATGGAAACCCGGTTGTCTGATGCTAAGGTCGCCAAATTGAAAGCAGCATTGCAAGCGGTGGTATTCCGTAATAAGGTTACGCTCAAGGGACTTCAGTCCTTGCTGGGTAGCCTGAATTTCGCATTACGGATCATGCCTATGGGCAGAGTATTTTGTAGACGGCTGTATGATAGTATGAAAGGCGTGAATTCACCGTTTGCTCACATTCGGGTATCCAGTGATATGCGACAAGATCTTTTGGTGTGGATTAGGTTATTGGAGGAGTTTAATGGCCGTTGTTGCGTTCAGGAATCGTTTACCAAGGCGTCGGATTTGGGTTGGTATGTTGGTGATTTTTCGGAATCGGGTTTTTTGACGACATTCCAGGCCCAATGGGTTTTTTGCCCATGGCCTTTTGACGGTCGCATCAGTGAATCTCAACGGAGTATAGTTAGATATCAGATTTTTACCGTGCTAGTTGCCATTGCAGTATGGGGTTCTTCGCTTCAGGGTAAGCGGATTTTATTAGAGTCTGATTGCTCTGGTTTAGTAATGGCAATCAATACGTTGTCATCTAAATGCTCGAATGAGGCTCTTTTGTTGCGTCAGCTGGTCTTCTTGTGTCTTAGAAATAACATATGGCTGAAGGCACGACTGATTAAGCGCCAGTCTGATGTTTTGGAGTTTTGTGTTTCTCCGCAGCTTTGGTTGGACACCCTGCTTTTACGTTCAGAGATGGAAAGGACGGGCCTGAATTGTCCGGAGTACCTATGGGAATTACTTCAGATTTAATTAATGACTATATTAGGATTTCGTTGGCTCCGGTGACATGGACAACGTATTCTGCAGCATGGTCGGAGTGGCAGCGATTCTGCAATGCCGAAAGGGTTAATTGTTGTGATGTGCAAGTGCCTGTGACATTGCAGTTTGTACAACATATGCTCTTACGTGGATGTGGCTATGCCCATATTTATAAGTCGTTATCTGGTATTTCCTTTTTCTTGAAACTAGCCGGGAAGGAGTCACTGTTAGCTTCATTTCCAGTAAAGCAATTGCTGAAAGGCTTACGAAAACGTCAGTCGTGTCCTGACGGACGCAGACCGATTTCATTGCCCTTGTTACAGTTGCTTTGGTCTACGCTACAAGACATATGTTACGATGGGGTGGAATGTAAGATGTTTAGGTGTTGTTTTACCCTAGCATTTTTTGGGGCCTTTAGGATTAGTGAGCTTATTTGTTATAGTAGGTTTCGCCCATCTGGCATCAGAGATTCGGATGTGGTGATTTTTCCATCATTCGTTTCCATTTTTTTACATCGCTCAAAAACCGACCAGTTAGGTAAGGGTGTAACAGTTAGATTGAACCGTATTGCGGGATCTCCACTGTGCCCTAGAGATAACGCGTCCATGTGGGTAGATGCAAGATCGTCTCCCCCTGGCCAATTTTTTACGCGTTCTGATGGGTCAGTCTTGACAGTTTTTCAGTTTAATAGCGTTTTGCGGCGCTGTTTGAAGGAGCTAGGGTTGGGGGATACACGCATCACATCTCACTCGTTCCGCATCGGAGCTGCGACGGAGGCGGCAGGTTTGGGTTGGAAGGAGAGCAAGATTAGACGCATAGGGCGGTGGGCTTCAGGTAGGGTACGTTCGTATATTCGTCCCGATTTGAGTGTCTAATTTTTGTTCATTTTTTCCACAGGGCCCGAAGAGTTTGGTTATTGGGCCATTCGTATATATATTGGGCAAGGAGGAGAGCACGTACCCGCCCATATACGGAGAACTTGTCTTTTAATACGGAAGAGGTTACGGTTCTTTGGCATGGCATACGGGGCATGAAATGGGAGAAATTTTGTTCTGCAATGCAGCGCCTTTCTTTGCAACATGCACCGCCCGATTTGGTTGTTGTACATTTGGCGGGGAACGATCTCGGGAAGGTCCGCACTATGGATTTACTTTGGCATATTAAAAACGATTTTAAAGTGGTTAAGGCTATGTTTCCCTTAGCTTCTTTTGTTTTCTCCGAGATCGTTCCTCGTTTGGTGTGGAACAGTGAGGGTTTACGTTTTATGAACGGTATTAGACGGCGGATTAACAGGGCGACTTCCCGTTTCATGCCTTCGGTAGATGGTTTTAGTTTTCGGCATGTGGAGTTAGAAGGGTTTGTGAGTGCGTTATTCCGGCCAGATGGTGTACATTTGGACGCTATTGGTCTGGATATATTCAATATGGGGCTCCAGACGGTGGTGGAGAGGTGGCTGGCGGGTTTGGGGGGGGGCCTCCAGGTCGTTCAGCCATTTGGGGAAAATTAACCCAAGGAGTTTTGGGTGTGTTGGTAATTATAGCGGTACAAAAAGGTGGTTTATTGTTTAGAGTTATATAGGATATTTTTATCTATTTATTTGGTTTTTGTACCTCTCTTTGTTACCCTGAATTAAAGCCTTACGGCCATTTCCTGCCACCGTCTGGTGTAGTTATTTCGCTGTATAGTTAAGTAAGGGGGTGGGCCCTATGTTCCCATGGAAAGCCACCTGTAGCAATTAGCGTGGTGGCTACATGGGAACATGGGTCCCAGGGGTTATTGCTGCAGTCAGTATAAGGTTAAGGGTTAGATTAATTGAGTTTAATAAGTTTTTATTTTATTAAATGCAGTGAAATTTAAGCTGGTGAGGTGTCTTCACCTGTGGGCACATAGCATTTTTGCTATCTGCATGGTAACAGGCAGACGAGGTTGCTATGGATACCTGCTTGCTTGGTGAAGGTCAGCCAGGATTGGCTGAGAAAATGCGGGAAACGGTTGTTTATATCTAGTCAGGCTGAGCCTGACGTCATTCGTCAGCTGTGTGAAGAAGAGACACCCGCCCACCCGCCCTTGAGAAGGCTATGCCTTCACTGTCGTTCGGCTTGATTCGAGGGGGAAAATTAACCCAAGGAGTTTTGGGTGTGTTGGTAATTATAGCGGTACAAAAAGGTGGTTTATTGTTTAGAGTTATATAGGATA
Organism: Allobates femoralis; assembly: GCA_033576535.1. NCBI lineage: Eukaryota > Metazoa > Chordata > Amphibia > Anura > Aromobatidae > Allobates > Allobates femoralis. Next base: position 121,480,603 of record JARQOC010000010.1, on the reverse strand, counting down.
TTTTGATCTATTTATTTGGTTTTTGTACCGCTCTTTGTTACCCTGAATTAAAGCCTTACGGCCATTTACTGCCACCGTCTGGTGTAGTTATTTCGCTGTATAGTTAAGTAGGGGGGGTGGGCCCTATGTTCCCATGACCCAGAACACTTTGTAACGATCAGCGACCTCACAGCAGGGGCCTGATCGTTGCCAAGTGTCCCTCACAGATAGCGAGATCGTTAGCGAGATCGCTGTTACGTCACAAAACCTGTGACGTTACAAAGATCTCGCTAACAATCTCGTTATGTGTGACGGGGGCTTTACACACTAGAAATAGGACAAACCACTCTGAACATGATCTGATAACTGGACAGGTCCATAAGGAGTATAAATAAAAGCTCAACGTGACTTTCACACAGAACCTAATGCCAATATGAACATATTTTCGTGTTATAATCAGTTTCAGAATTCTGGCTATCTGTATAGACCAATAAATAACACCAGTCAACAAATTTTCACAAAAGTCATGTTACTGACATAAAATGAGTAATTTCTTATCAATTTTATGTGCTAAACACGAATAGGAGAGCCAAAATGCTAAATTGGCTCTAGTTTCTTTTGTAACGTGCAATTTATTGTTTACATCATAAAATGCATGCTAATAGTAATAGGCCTATGGTGAATACCTATGTCTTAGATTTCTTAGCCTGTCTCTTGAACAGCATTTCGGGAGCATCTCTGGGAACAGGTCGGCTCAACCTTGTCCTCATCAGCTGAATCAAGAGAATATTCTGATGGAGGTTCTGGAATAGAAAATCCCCCGCTATGTGAGACTGGTCTCAAGGCAGACAGATTGTTGGGGTAGACTATTCTCGACTTCTTTTTCCTCATTATCCCACTGGAAAGAGGATGAACCAAGCAGAAGTAACAGTCACTCACGTGGTTGCTTGGCTCTCTCCACACCATGGGGACTGCAAATGGCATTGATGGTCTTTTGCCATTCAACCACTGTGAAAGCTGTGTTGCACATGTAGCAAGGGTTGTCCTGGTCGTCTATCTTGCATCTGAAGTTAAGATGATATGCCTTCTTCAGTTGAGAAGTGATACTTTGCATCTGGTTGGCAAATAACACTTCCCCACAAATATAGCAAAAATTGTCCAGGGTATTAACGCACTTTTGACGTATTAGTGTTCTGTATTATAACTAAATGGATAAAATAATAACAGTTGAACCTAACAGTAGCTTAAACTGTATCCCACGAAGTCCGAAATATTTTAAATGCTTACCCTTTCTGAATGGGCTTTATACACTGCTGAGGTCAGTTTACTTCAGCAGGCACCTGGCAGTAGTACTGCACTGCATCAGAAAATAATGCAATAAACTCTGGATGACGCGTGCATGATGGTATTATGCAAATTTGCACTTCAGTAAGGAAGTGGAAGAACTCCAGTGTCCCCTTTAAGTAGCTCCTCAAAGTCATAATCGCTTTCCAACAAGCTTTTAAATATGACTAAGGGATTTGTGCCAGATTATGTAATGTGATGCAATATTGTATAATGTTAGGGTTATTTAGGATGTTGTTACAGTCCTACTGGATAAATTTAAATATCGAAAAAGCACTATATGAAATAAAAAATTTTCATGGATATACTCATGTTCAGCACATCAATATATTACAGATTAGGACCTTTTTAAGCCAGTAACAATTTCAGTGTTGACCAGTGTAATCAACATACAGCTCTGGCAAAAATTAAGAGACCACTGCAAAATTTTCAGTTTCTCTGATTTTTCTCTTTCTAGGTATATATTTGAGTAAAACGTAAATTGTTCTTTTATTCTATAAACTACTGACACCATGTCTCCGAAATTCAAAGCTAAACATTTTGTATTTGCAGCAAATGAGAAATCTTCATAATAAAAAGAAATAGTGATTTCACACCTCAAATAATGCAAAGAAAACAAACAAGTTCATATTCATTTAGAAATAGCAATACTAATGTTTTAATTCAGGAAGAGTTCAGAAATCAATATTTGGTGGAATACCCATGATTTTTAATCACAGCTTTCATGTGTCTTGGCCGCTTTCCACCAGTCTTTCACACTGCTTTTGGGTGACCTTATACCGCTCCTGGCACAAAAATGTAAGCAGTTCTTCTTTATTTGATGGCTTGTGACTATCCATCTTCCACTTTATTTCATTGCAGAGGTTTTCAATGGGGTTCAGGTCTGGAGATTGGGCTGGACATGACAGGGTCTTGATGTGGTGCTCATTCATCCACACATTGATTGACTTGACTGTGTGGCATGGGGCATTGTCCTGCTGAAAAAAACAGTCCTCACCGTTGGGGAACATTGCCTTAGCAGAAAGAAGCAAGTGTTTTTCAAGGATAACCTTGTATGTGGCTTGATTCATATGTCCTTCACAAAGATTAACCTGCTTAATTCTAGGCTTGCTGAAGCATCTCCAGATCATCCTCGATCCTCCACCAAATTTCACAGTGGGTGCAAGACACTGTGGCTTGTATGCCTCTTCAGGTCTCCGTCTACCCATTAGACAACCAGGTGTTGGGCAAAGCTGAAAATTAGACTCATCAGAGATTACCTGTCATATTGGGGGGGCGGGGTGCCCAGACGTATGATGGAGCTGGGCATAGGGAGTCAGGGGAACCTGCTCTGGCCCTGATACTGAGGTCTCTGACTCGCCCTGTACTCGGAACTACCTCTGAAGGTGAGGAGGTCTGAGCTCCCAGCTTAAGACCCTAAACCTCCTAAGAAGCCTTAGGAATAACGCCCCTGCCTCCACCCACGGACCACGGAACCCAGCAACCTCCAATGGGAAAAACAGCAGCAGCTTGAGATCATGTCTGCACTCCAGGGTCACAGAATAGCAGTGAACTGAATCAGCGACATCAGGTGGATATGAGCTGACCCATTTATAGCTAACAGGTGGGGAGCAACCAGCCCAGGCATGCCCCTCAGCTCACCCAAGTCATATTCATCACACACACCTGCACTCTCAGCTCCCGCTCATTAGCTTCTTCTCTCCACACTGAGAGCAGGGAAAAAAAAGCTTAATTTAAACCACAGCAGCAGCACTTCCATACTGCAAGGCATTCAATAAAATTCAGTAACAGTACCCTCCCTTCATGAGAGGCCTCCGGACTCAAAACCGGACACGTCTGGCAATGGTCTGAACTTCCTGAGCGACGACCTATGGAAGATAGCACGGATACAAAGCACTGGGGGGATGGCTAGCTGGAACACAGGATTGCAAAGGGCCAAAATTTTAAATGGACCAAGCACTCCAGCAGTAGGAGCTCCAGCCGCACACTTCCACCTTACGTGTTTTGACAGCACCCAGACATAGTCACCCACACTCAGGTCTGGACCTGACTGTTTATTGCCATGCACGCGGTCATAGACAGAAGGTTCACAGGGAACAAATGGCAGAGATGGTTCCCGGTTTTGTTACGGGGACCATTCTCATCAAGGGCTAAGTGGGGGTAATCACCTTCCCTCTATCACGCTTCTCAGAATAACACCTGAGATCAGCGTCAATCTGAGGTGTCGGCAGGGTTTTACTACTATCCTTCGGTGGGTGATTAACCACCGGTGGAGACATAGGAGTAGGCCTGACCAACACAGCAGACAGAGCAGCACTCTCGCGCTTATTCACATGGGACGTCTGCATCTGAGAAGCGGGGTTAGCACGGTATGGACAGACCCTTATGAAGTGATCAGATTGCCCACAAAAGCCCACAAAAGAAAACGACTGCCCATCCTGATGACCTGCAAATGTGTTAGTACAAGACTCCGCAGTCCCCAACTGCTAAGGCTGGTTTCACACTACGTTTTTGTGCCTGTCTGTGGGATCCGACTTTGAAGGAGGATCCCACGGACAGGCACGGATTCACACGGATACCTGCAATCGGATGGCAAATAGCCATCCAATCCGATTTTATGCAGGATCCGTGTGGATCCTGCGGTCCCTGTCTTTCCCTGCTTCTGCTCCTCCATCTTCTTCCCTCTCCTATGCTATTCTGTGCCCCCGCTATGCTATTCTGTGCCCCAGCTTTTCTATCCTCATCTATCCCTATCCTGTCCCCTGTCCTCTTCCCTGTGTGTAAAAAAATAAAAAAAACCTCCTCCGGGAGTATACATCACCTCTCATCGGCTCCAACGCTGTAGCACCATCAGGACTGAAGGACCTGTGATGATGTCACAGATCCGGTCACATGACTCGTCAGCTGACCGGCTCTCTTACATCATCACAGGCTCTTCTGCCCTGATGGTGCTGCAGCGTTGGAGCCGGTAAGAGATGATGTATACTCCCGGAGGAGGTTTTTTTATTTTTTTCAGGTATAGAAAACAACAAGGCGGCACTCACCGTTTGTTCACAGGTGCTTTCTTTATTGCAGAGGTGCGGGGAGGGGTGCATGAAGGTACAGACGACAGGTCCTGTTTCGCGGTTTGCCCGCTTCTACGAAGCGGGCAAACCGCGAAACAGGACCTGTCGTCTGTACCTTCATGCACCCCCTCCCCGCACCTCTGCAATAAAGAAAGCACCTGTGAACAAACGGTGAGTGCCGCCTTGTTGTTTTCTATACCTGGACTGTATATGCTTGACCGGCTTATGTAGGCGCTGCACCACCAGGTGGCTGGGAGAAAGACAGCGGTCTGTCTCTATGGAGCAATAGGAAGGACCAGTAGCCCTGTTGGTGCCCGGTGCCCCTACTTTTCTTTACACATTTTTTATTTTTTTACACACAGGGAAGAGGACAGAGAAGAGGACAGAGGACAGGATAGGGATAGATGAGGATATAGAAGCAGGGGCACAGAATAGCATAGCAGGGGCACAGAATAGCATAGGAGAGGGAAGAAGATGGAGGAGCAGAAGCAGGGAAAGACAGGGGATACGAGGCCGACATCGGATCCCAGGTGAACTCGGATCCGATGTCCATAGGCTCACATGCTGTGGGCCCTCGGATCAGCCTCGGATCAGCAGTGATCCGATGCTGTCCGATGTGAGTCACGGACACAAAATCGTAGCAGGCTACGATTTTGTGCCCGTAATTAAATCGGATGGGATCGGATGGTGGCAAAATCGGATGCCAATAGTGGCACATCCGATCCCATCCGATCCCCATAGGGGGACATGGGATCCGATTTTGGATCCGATTGTATCCGTTTTGAAACGGATACAATCGGATGACCGAAAATCGTTATGTGAAAGCACCCTAAGAAACATCAGAACTCACACGTGTGCCCTCCACAGCAGGGAAGGTCACTGGGGGCAGGGTCGGATCTGGTTTCTCTTTTAGGCATCTGTCCAACCTTATAGCAAGCACCCTTTCTGCCTCCAGCGTCTCCTGAGCAGCATACTGAGTCATGGTGTCTTGTAATCGATCTGACAACCCCAGACAGAACTGACTCCTCAAAGCAGGGTCGTTCCATTGAGTGTCAGTGGCCCACCTCCTGAACTCAGAGCAATACTCCTCAACTGGTCGCGCTCCTGCCTGAGCTTCCGTAGTTTAGACTCAGCAAGGGAGACGGCATCAGGGTCGCCATACACCAGGGCAAGTGCTGCAAAAAACTAGTCCACCGACCACATGAATGGAGAATCGGTCGGCGAAGGGAAGCCCCAGGCTTTGGGATTCCCCTTAAGAAGGGAGAGAATAATCCCCACGCGCTGTTCCTTGCTCTCCAAAGAACGAGGGCGCAGCCTGAAATATAATTTGAAAAAAAATATCTCTTCCTCCTGAAAATCAGTCAGGAAGAGAGATATTGGGTTCTGGTACAGCCAACATGTGAACTGCAGCAAGATGCCCAACCACTTCTCGAAGCTGATGCACCTCCTGGTTCTGCAAGTTAGAAACCTCCTGGGAGAGTTCTTCCACCAGGTGTGCAAAAGCTTGGGTTGACATAGCGGCTTTGGGGAAAAAATAGTGGGTCGCTGATTATGTCACATTGGGGGGCAGGGTGCCCAGAAGTAGGATGGAGCTGATACTGGGGTCCCTGACTTGCCCTGTACTCAGAGGTACCTCTGAAGGTAAGGAGGTCTGAGCCCCCAGCGTAAGACCCTAAATCTTCTAAGAAGCCCTAGGAATAAGGCCCCTACCTCCACTCATGGAAGACGGAACCCAGCAACCTCCAATGGGAAAAACAGCAGCAGCTTGAGATCATGTATGCACTCCAGGGTCACAGAATAGCAGCTAACTGAATCAGTGACATTAGGTGGATGTGAGCTGACCCATTTATGGCCAACAGGTGGGGAGCAACCAGCCCAGGCACGCCCCTCAGCTCACCCAAGCATGAGTCATATTCATCACACACACCTGCACTCTCAGCTTATGGTCTTTGGCAAACTTCAGCCTGGCTCTCCTTTGCTTCTCATTGATGAAAGGCTTTTTTTTTTCTAGCTTTAAATGACTTGAGTCCTGCCTCTAGGAACCTGTTGCGAACTGTTCTTGCCATGCACTTCACCCCAGCTGTCATTTGCCATTCCTTTTGTAGGTCAATTGATGTCATCCTGCGGTTGCTGAGTGACATTCGAATAAGATGACTGTTATTCCGGTCAGTTGAGAGTCGCTTTCGCCCTCTGCCGGTCTGTAGCTTTGTTGCCCTCAGTGTCTGCTGCTTGACCTTGTTGTAATGGACTGCCATCTTCGAAATTTTAAGGATGGAGGCAACAGGACACTCACTGTATCCCTCTGCTAGGAAAGCCAGAATTGAGCCTTTCTTTTCCTCACTCAAGTCTTTTGTTTTCAACTGCTTTGGCATGGAGAAAAATCTGGCATTCCTGGTCCGTATAAAACATCCAAGGGTTTATTCAATAAAAGTTAAAATAGGGATGACTGTCTGTTTCGCAGTGAATAGCAGGACCAGTAGAAACACTATTCAGTACAAAACAGGCTGTTGTCCATGCAGCATTGCAGATGTCTCCCCTTCCATGCTTTAACTTAAACCTTTGGATGTTTTATATGGACCAGGAGTGTCACATTTTCCTCTTTCTTGTGGAACTCACACTCCTGGGGCCTACATACCATTGTTATGACATGCGAGCCCTAAGACCAAAACAGCGCTAGCTTCCACCTTCTTAGTGTGGCTGCCACTTACTCCCTGTTAATTACTTCTGTGTCCAAAGCCGGGAGCAGAGATGCCGGAGCTGATTGGTCATGAGGCTTCCGTGTCATAACAATGTCACATGGACCCCAAGAACGAAAATGTGTATATCGCTGGAACGACGCCAGCACCAAAGGTGAGTATAGGCTTATTCATTTTTATGGGGGCGCACTTGGGAACGAGAAGGAAGTATCCAAGTAGTAGACAACTACTTAAATGTTTTACTACTTTTCTTTTTTGATTGCACCATGGGAATGTACACGGTACAAGCCTGGCCACTCATTTAATACAATGCATTATATCTGCACCAGCTGACATCCTATAAGCCCATACTTTTGGCCGTACAACACATGCTGCTGATGGGGTAGGTTCAGATGCTGTCTATACAGCAAGCAGCACCAACATCTGTACATATATGTTATATGTCAATCTGGAAATAAGGACACAGCAGTCCAAGGTATTATAATAATCTTATATGCCAGTGAGTTTACTGATGATGACCTGTAACACTCCTTTTGTTGTCCGCATTACCGTTCATACCCTTTCATAAGGAAAAGAAATATAGTTTGCCAACCACTTTTTCCATAGAGAGAGAGAGAGAAGAAGAGAAACATACATAAAAACATCATCAACAAAATATGCTAGTGAACATGCTGCTTCTCATCAAGCACCCAAACCACATTAATCAGAATTTCATAGTTCATTACAGCCTGACTAATTTTGAAATCCCTCATGAAAGTTGATTAAATATCATATTCATTCAGACAAATTGAAATCTTATCTTCAGGAACTCAGCAGATTTGCCCACAGAAAGTTTAATGTAAACCGGTATCCCACAAGGAGAGAAGTAAATGTACAAGTACAGTTGTGGACAAAAGTATTGAACACCCCTGCAATTCTGTCAGATAATACTCAGTTTCTTTCTGAAAATGTTTGCAATCACAAATTCTCTGGTATTATTATCTTCATTTAATTTGTCTTAAATGAAAAAACACGAAAAGAATTGTCCTAAAGCCAAATTGGATATAATTCCACACCAAACATAAAAAAGGGGGTGGACAAAAGTATTGGCACCCTAAGAAAAATCATGTGATGCTTCTCTAATTTGTGTAATTAACAGCACCTGTAACTTACCTGTGGCACCTAACAGGTGTTGGCAATAACTAAATCACACTTGCAGCCAGTTGACATGGATTAAAGTTGACTCAACCTCTGTCCTGTGTCCTTGTGTGTACCACATTGAGCATGGAGAAAAGAAAGAAGACCAAAGAACTGTCTGAGGACTTGAGAAACCAAATTGTGAGGAAGCATGAGCAATCTCAAGGCTACAAGTCCATATCCAAAGACCTGAATGTTCCTGTGTCTACCGTGTGCAGTGTCATCAAGACGTTTAAAGCCCATGGCACTGTGGCTAACCTCCCTAGATGTGGATGTAAAAGAAATATTGACGAGAGATTTCAACACAAGATTGTGCGGATGGTGGATAAAGAACCTCGACTAACATCCAAACAAGTTCAAGCTGCCCTGCAATCCGAGGGTACACCAGTGTCAACCCATACTATCCATCGGCGTCTCAATGAAAAGGGACTGTATGGTAGGATACCCAGGAAGACCCTACTTCTTACCCTGAGACATAAAAAAGCCAGGCTGGAGTTTGCCAAAACTTACCTGAGAAAGCCTAAAACGTTTTGGAAGAACATTCTCTGGTCAGATGAGACAAAAGTAGAGCTTTTTGGGCAAAGGCATCAACATAGAGTTTACAGGAGAAAAAAAGAGGCATTCAAAGAAAAGAACACGGTCCCTACAGTCAAACATGGCAGAGGTTCCCTGATGTTTTGGGGTTGCTTTGCTGCCTCTGGCACTGGACTGCTTGACCGTGTGCATGGCATTATGAAGTCTGAAGACTACCAACAAATTTTGCAGCATAATGTAGGGCCCAGTGTGATAAAGCTGGGTCTCCCTCAGAGGTCATGGGTCTTCCAGCAGGACAGTGACCCAAAACACACGTCAAAAAGCACTAGAAAATGGTTTGAGAGAAAGCACTGGAGACTTCTAAGGTGGCCAGCAATGAGTCCAGACCTGAATCCCATAGAACACCTGTGGAGAGATCTAAAAATGGCAGTTTGGAGAAGGCACCCTTCAAATATCAGGACCTGGAGCAGTTTGCCAAAGAAGAATGGTCTAAAATTCCGGCAGAGCATTGTAAGAAACTCATTGATGGTTACCGGAAGCGGTTGATTGCAGTTATTTTGGCTAAAGGTTGTGCAACCAAGTATTAGGCTGAGGGTGCCAATACTTTTGTCTGGCCCATTTTTGGAGCTTTGTGTGAAATGATCATTGTTTTGCTTTTTGCTTCATTCTCTTTTGTGTTTTTTCATTTAAGACAAATTAAATGAAGATAATAATACCAAAGAATTTGTGATTGCAATCATTTTCAGGAAGAAACTGAGTATTATCTGACAGAATTGCAGGGGTGTCAATACTTTTGGCGATAACTGTATATACACCTGTGTGAGCATTGCAGGGTCCTGGGTATAAACAATAATACACAAAATGGTAATTAAAACTGAGTACATTAGAAATTTGTGGTGTGGTAATTGGCTGTTGTTTTTTTTTTTTTTTTTTAACATGTGAAACATAAAAGTTTAAAACAAAACTGCAAGATGGTTACCAGATCTGGTTTTCATGTAGTTTTTACTGAACCTTAACTGCTTTGGGGGTATATACAGGGCCGCACCGTCCATTGGACAGTGTGAGCCCTGAGTCCCAGGCGGCAATCAGGCAGGGGGAGCGGCTTTGCAGAAGAGGGTGGCGCCTGCACCACACAGCGGCTTCCTGTGTGATGGGCGCCGCCGGCTGTAGCATGGGGTAAGCCGCACACAGAACTTCCCCCTGCCTGCGCCGCAGCCCATAAATGCTCTCCCCCCCCCCTGCAGTCAGCAGCAATCACCCCCCCCCTCACCCGTGGCAAGCAGCAATCCTCCCCCCCGCTCCTCACCCGCGGCTCAGGCGGCTTGAGGGCTTGATTCACCCCTAGGTATATACAATTACAACCATATACACTTTACCCCCATTTTAGTGAAGCTCTAACATATTAGACTACAGGATATTTGCAGTGACGTTTGCTGATCAAAAGTTTGCATCAAAACGTAGGCTTGTTGTAACCCCAAACCATGATATAAGTGTGGCGCCCCACTGGTCAGTGTGTCACTATAGGGGTACTGCACCTAGAACAGTGAGTGTGGTATCCCGGTCACCTGAGGATGGTAATGTTAATCTGAAGCCCTCATCCCCGCATTCACACACCTAGAATTGGGGGACTTAAGGGTTAACCTGTTTGTCTGGGAAACCCAGCCCTGGTGAGAGGAGCTTAGGTGAGCAGTGGAGAGCGGGAAAGAAAGCTTAGTCAGAACAACAGACACAGACCCTGAGGGAAGAGGAGAAAGGAGGACCCTTCGAGAAGTGCAGAGGAGGGTGCCTGACAAGGAAGGTAACCCAGAAAGAAGGGGGATCCCTGGCCTGGGCAAGCCGGTACTGGTCTGCACTGATAGCCAGTTCGGGAGGGAACCCAGTCCAAGACGGAGTATCGGCTCTGAGTGTGGTGCAGGAAAGTTCAACTCTGAGCCACCAAACCCAGTGAGTCGAAGGCCTTTCATATACCCCCGACCTAGTCGGACACGCATGTCCCCACCAGGAGCACTAAACAGGGTTGAGTTCCTTAGAGAGAAAAAGGCTACCTCTATATACCCAATGGGCCTGGTAGTAAGAGAGCTCCGTGCAGGACAGTGCACACATAGTAAGGAGAGCGCAGTGAGAAGGACAGAAAGTGAAATCTGAGGGAACATCACTGGGGGTCTCAGAGAGACTTTGCATCCTTTGGTGACTACCCGGCCAGCTACCGTAATTGTGTACCGATGAGAACTGCCTTGACAAGTTGCCAGTAAATACCCGTGCAGAGCAAGAAGGTCTCCTGTATCTCATTTCCATTTGGCTGGTAAACTGTATTCAAGTCTCAACAGCAGAGTCTGCATCAAGCTCCCACCTGCAGAGCTGCCTTCCAGTGAGAAATCCATTCATCCATCCCTGCCCCGGAGATCCTGCTCCACCTACGGGGAGCAACACCATCTGGCTGCAGTATCATCATCCCCAGACGTCTGAAGGCAGCGCTGGTAACATTACCAGGTACCGTAGGTGGCGTCACAAACACTTTATTCTATTATTTTTTATTTTCAACACTTTTCAGTGACCACCAGGGCCACGGGCCCGGGCACCGGCCACCAGTGACAGCAACCGTAATCAACGCCCGGGTTTCGAGTACTTCCCTGGCCCTGGGGTGGTTCATAAGCCTACCGTGCATGGCATCCGATTACCCCCCTAACCAACCCGGGATACAGTTTTTGACCCTATTTTGTATGATCTCTCTCCTTTCTGTGACATGTATGGCCCCCTGATCACAGATCGGGCATGTACTGCAGCTACTTACTCTTCCCAGCTTCCTAATCATCCTGACTACAAATCCTAGGAATCATTGGACACATGCTCAGTAGCTATGACTTACAGTGTCTGGAATGCTGGTTACAGACAGGTCAAGCATCGTCACGTATTTGTTATATCACATCAGGTAGATCTGACGTGACATCACAAGAGGTGATGTCACATCACAATCACAAGAGGTCTGAGCAGTCTCAGTCACAGCGTCATATGACCAGGATCGGTGTTCAGAGGTGAATTAGGGGCAGGGACCCGCTTATTGGGAGCAAATTTAAAACATGGGGGAAACCATCTTTAACAAACACAGAGAGAAGAATGTCAGGATGTCAATT
>JARQOC010000010.1:121389024-121468578 GCA_033576535.1 Allobates femoralis | reverse complement strand
GCTGGAAAGGATGAAGGTTGGGGAAGGTGGGGAAAAAAAACACTGGGGGCAGGGGACATAAATTTAAAGCAACACTACACGATGCAATAAAAAAGGGACAGTAAAGTATGTAGTTATTTGGGGAAAATTTAATAAACGGAGGAAGTGATGGGGCAAAAATTCCCTTTGCTCATTTAAAGGGGGGGTTTTAAAAACCTATCAACAGAATCCAGTAGATCTTCTAAAGGCAGGGGAAGCAATCAGACAGTGCAGCACTGAGGGCCCCGGGGCCCCTTAGTGGGCCATGAAAAAATAATAAAAAAAAAAGGAAATTTTTTAAAAGTTTTCCAAAAAACAAAACAATAAAAAAATTTCAAATCACCCCCCTTTTGCGCCTTTTGAAAATAAAACTATTAAAAATATAAAAAAAACACACATTTGGTGTTGACAATTTCCCAAAAAAGCCAATCTGGAAAATATAAAATAAATTTTATATTTTCTGTTAAGGAAAAAGACATTGGGTTGACTGTAAAATTATTCATTTTTTAAATGTATTAATGAACATTGTCAATTTTTAGGGTTTTGGAAATTGACGGAAAAAAAAATTTAAAAAGGGGTTTAAAAAAAAAAAAAAAATCAACAAATCAGATCCTAAACTACGTAATGCAAAAAAAGTCCAAACGCTAAAATTACTTTTTTTTTGTCGCCACAACATTGCAATAAAATGCAATAATGAGTGATCAAGACAGCGTATCTATCCAAAACTGATATAATTATATGAGTCGGTTGACAGGGTAGGGGGGTACTCGAATACCAGGACAGGGGGTTACTTCGGTGGGGATCACGGCTGTCCGGTTCCCGGTTCCATGCCCTGGACCCAGGGCCGGCTCCAGGTTTTTGTGGGCCCCAGGCGAAAGAATCTGAGTGGGCCCCCTTAAACACATACTGGCTATATAATATAAAGGTGGCAGACTGTATTTTATATCTATATGTATAACCCCTTAAATATAATCCCTCTCGTGCGGTCTGTCCCCTCTCCATGCATGTCACCCCCTGTATGCTGTCTCCTTACCTGTATGCTGTCTCACCCCCGTATGCTGTCTCACCCCCCCTGTACGCTGTCTCCTTCCCTGTACAATGTCTCCCCCTGTACACTGTCTCCTTACCTGTATGCCGTCTCCCCCCCTGTACAATGTCTCACCCCCGCTGTATGCCGTCTCCCCCCCTGTACAATGTCTCACCCCCCCTGTATGCCATCTCCCCCCCTGTACAATGTCCCACTCCCCCTGTATGCCGTCTCCCCCCTCTGTACACTGTCTCACCTCCTGTACGCCGTCTCCCCCCTCTGTACGCTGTCTCCCCCCTCTGTACACTGTCTCACCCCTCTGTACACTGTCTCACCCCTCTGTACACTGTCTCACCCCTCTGTACACTGTCTCACCCCTCTGTACACTGTCTCACCCCTCTGTACACTGTCTCACCCCTCTGTACGCTGTCTCCCCCCTCTGTATGCTGTCTCCCCCCTCTGTATGCTGTCTCACCCCTCTGTACACTGTCTCACCTCCTGTACGCTGTCTACCCCCTCTGTACATTGTCTCACCTCCTGTACACTGTGTCACCCCCCTGTACACTGTGTCACCCCTCTGTACGTTGTTTCCCTTGGCCATCAACACCAACAGCCAAATCTCCCCGGCCATCACCAATACCCATAGATTGTCAACCATCATCACCACCTGATGCCCCCCCCCGGCCAACACCACCACCTGCAGCACCCCCGCCATTACTTTCAACCCCTGCAGCCAGGTCCCTCTCTGCCAACACCATCACTCGCAGCCCCGCACAGGACACATACGCTCCAGTTATGCCGGTACCTGGTGCGTTCAGCTGCGGCAGTCCCGACAGGCAGGAAGTGCACGGAGTCTCAGGGGCTGAACTCCTCCTGGTGGCCCCAGACCTGGGAGAGCAGAAGGAAGAACCAGAGTGTGTAACCCTGGTCTGATCCCTGCCGGCCGCCATATCCAGACACGGCACTTCCGCTGCTGGGAGAGCGGCATCCCGTCACTATGGCAACCCGTCCGCCCTCCTGCTCATTAGGGCAGCGGGCCACATGACCAGGAGGAGGCAGGAAGGAGCAGAGAGAAGGGGAGGAGGGGGTAGGAGCCGCTGCCTCTGGATTGGATGGGACTGTTGATGGGAGAGTGGTGTGGGCACGCCCCTTGGATACCCGACCGCGGCCTTGGCAACATGACGCGGACTGTCATGGAACCTTGGAGAGAGTGAATGGAGGGGAAAATAAATATTGCAGAGTGACGGTATGATGTGTGTGGGCAGCGGAGGGCCCTTATGTCAGGTCAGGGCCCCGGCACTTGCCCGGGTACGCCGGGTGCTGACGCCGGCCCTGCCTGGACCCTCATTGGTGGGTGGGAGTGATGATGAAGGAAAATGGTATCGTGACGCCACCTGTGGTACCTGGTAATAGGGATACCAGCGCTGCGGCCGGCCGCTGAGGTGATGGGAATGCAGCTTTGGTAGTACAGCTCACCACAGGTGGAGCTTCACCTCAGGGCAGCGGGGTGGATGAGGGGAGTAGTAGTAGCGGTTCTGCTGTGAACGATGCAGGTGGCGGCAATGAAGCAGGCACACACAATAGTCTCTGTTTTGGTACCTTTTTACTGATGTCCGGTAACAGGCATGGTCCAGGAGGGTAACCAGGCTTCGGTGCAGCTTGGGACTTTCACCTTGGAGAGTTGTGAGGCCTCCTCTGTTAGTGTGTGCGGTAATTGGAGTCAGTTCTGCCTGTAACTGAACCTGCCACTCTTTCTCCCTCTCAGGGTACAACGCCACAACCGACAATGAGGACCTTGCTGTGGGATTCCTATTCTTTGTTTAGGTCCCTGGTCCTGTGCTTAGTCAGGTTTGGTGTCTTACATGGTGTAACTTCAGGGGGAATAGATCCTCCTGGTCTGTCCGGGCTTTCTCTGCTACCTTTAGATGAACAGTAACTTTGGACTCCGGTGTCCGGGTGGGCTAAAGGGATACCAGGTAAGTTCCCTTCTTCTTTCTCCTACTTCTTCCACTGGCCTCCGTCCCTCTCCCTAGGGCGTTCCACAGCTGCGTCAGCTTACTGGTTCTGGGCCTGGCTTGGTCCCAGCAACCAGCATCTTCCACTTCCTCCGACTGACTACTCACTCACTAAATTCAGTACTACTGGCCGACTCCTCCCCTCAGGCCTGGAATTTTATAGGGGATTAGGCTTAAGGACAGCCAGTTGGGTTCCCCCTCCAGGTCTGGGGTGGAAGGTGTAGGATGCTGTGTGTGTCAAGGTGTGCATCCATCCCTGCACCGGTGGGTCCTGTGGCAATCCCCCATAAGGGTGCCACATCTAAACGTCAAATATACAAAAAGAGGGAGCGCACATAGGGTAATAACGTTTTTAAAAGGGAACAGGTCCCCCCAATTTGTTGGACTTACCTATTTCAGTTGTGTGAGTCACAACAAGTTGAGAAGGTATTTGTAGGTGTAAGGCCGTCACTTGTGCCCCGCTGGGAAGGCAGAATAATCGTGACTGGGCTAGCCACTTCATCAGGGCATCTGATGAAGTGGGTAGCCCAGCCATGAAACGCATAGGTTAAATAAAGTTATTCTTGGATCTACTATCCCTTGACGGTGTGGTTTCTGGTTAGCACGGTGAGTAAGCCCGGCTCCAACCTCCATTGGATTATACATATAAACGTCAGCAGAAGATGCAAAAAGTAAGTAATCACACAGCCACAGATCCTGGAAAATGAGAACGCTATGGGTCACAGAAAATGGCGCTAAAGAGCAATTCTTTTTCTTTAAAAATGTCTGCATTTTTTACTACCACTTAGATAACAGTAAAAGTATACGTTTGGTATCTACGAACTTGTACTGACCCAAGGCATCATAACGACACATCAGTATTACCATAGAGTACGGACCTGAGGTATCATACCGACATGTCAGTGTTACCATATAATACTGACCTGAGGCATCATACTGACACGTCAGAGTTACCATATAGTATTGAGCTGAAGCATCTTACCGACATGTCAGTGTTACCATGTAGTACCAACCCGAGGCATCATACTGACACGTCAGTGTTACCATATAGTACTGACCCGAGACATCATACCGACACCTCAGTGTTACCATATAGTACTGACCCCAGACATCATACCGACATGTCAGTGTTACCATATAGAACCAACCCGGGGCATCATACCGACACATCAGTGTTACCATGTAGTACTGACCTGAGACATCATACCGACACCTCAGTGTTACCATATAGTACTGACCTGAGGCATCATGCTGACACCTCAGTGTTACCATATAGTACTGACCCGAGACATCATACCGACACCTCAGTGTTACCATATAGTACTGACCTGAGACATCATACTGACATATCAGTGTTACCATATAGTACTGACCCGAGGCATCATACTGACACGAGGCATCATACTGACATGTCAGTGTTACCATATAGTACTGACCCGAGGCATCATACCGACATGTCAGTGTTACCATACATTACTGACCTGAGGCATCATACCAACATATCAGTGTTACCATATAGTACTGACCCGAGGCATCATACTGACATGTCAGTGTTACCATATAGTACTGACCCGAGGCATCATACCGACATGTCAGTGTTACCATAAGTGAACATGATGAATAAAAACCCCAAAAAACAAATATGTAATTGCACTTTTTTTTTTGCAATTTCACCACAGTTGGAATTTTTTTTCCATTTTCCTGTACACTATATGGTAAATAAATGATTTCATCTGAAAGTACAATTCATCCCGCTAAAAAGAAGCCCTCATAAGCTATATTGACGGAAAAATAAAAAAGTTATGGCTCTTGGAAAAAAAGGGGAGAAAAAATGAAAACTGAAAATTGCGGGAGGTGAAGAGATTAAACTGCAAGATATCTAACCAATTCAAGAATAAAAAAGTAACATTTTTGGATCATTGATTTCATTGAGGATTTCTTATTATTAGGAGAGTTTGATGACCAGTGTTTCTTAGTCCAAAAACCTTGGTTGATTCATTGGGAAGAACTAAACACAGTATATAGCCACCATAGGACATAATGGATGGCAACACAAAATAAAGGGGAATTCTAGGAAGATAGACAATTTGTGTACAGTTCCTGCATGCCTATACGATAATGCTGAGCTCCTGTTACACTTGTATAATGTTTAGAACTCCTATAAATCACTAACTGCTCCTTACCAGTCACCCCTCCCATAGGGGACAATGTATCATGTTTGATTGAGCAGCTCTTTCCCCTCCCTCTCAGAAAGCTTAAGTCCTGTCTGACACTTCCTCATTCCATCACGTGGGGATGATGTCATAACAGGTCATAGACTAAGCTGGAATCTGGTTAACTGTTTCAGTACAGAGACCAATGTGTCAATAGGACCTTATGTAACATCAATCCCACGTGATTGAATGAAGGAGTGTCTGTTCTCGGACGCCCAGATGCTTACTGAGGAGGGGCATGATGAATTGTCCCCTACAGGAGGGGTGATTGGTAAGGAGCAGCTGGTGAATAATTGATTTATAGGAGTTCTAAACATTATACAAGTGTAACAGACAGCTCAACATTGTAGTATATGAGAACAGGGATCATAACATATGAAGGACTTTAAAAGGAAAAAAATCTAGTGTGTTGGATTGTCAGAATCTTAATTGCTGGAATTCGGATATCTCCCTTGCTTCACGTTGATATGGGTAAAATGAAGACATGCTGGCATACGGTTTCCTATGAAATGTTTGGGCCATGCAAAAAAAAGAAAAAAAAAAAAGAATTTATTTTTGCACCTCTCCATGCCATTACCTCGTCCCCATCGTTTCCAGGTCACTAATTTTTCTGCTTAGAGTTCATTCTCCTTAGACCGATATGCTGTCTGTTTTTAATGAGGTTATTTCTGGGTTATTAGCTTCAGTGTTATATGATACCTTATGTGAAATTCCTAATTGATGTAAATCAAACAAGCCTGGCTGAGAGGAGATCAGAATAATCTCTCAGAATTTTTGTAGTCTCCGATTTGTTTCATGAATCTTGTATTTAAAGCTACCTCGTACACCACGGCTTGTGTCAGCCTAATAAGACAAATAAATCTCTTTTTTATTCCGACATTAGCAAGTTCAAAGAAGTGGAAATTGAGGAAATGCATTGGCATTTTGCTTTGCTGAATAAGCTGTAGATAGAAATTAGACTGATACTATTTAGTAGGTGGAGTTTAATTGTCCCGCTCGATAAGCTCAACAGTGCATTTTTATTAAGCCTCTCTTACAGAAGCCATTAAACTTTAGCTTCATACTTCATAAATGGAGATTTAGATGCAATGTACAAAGTTAAATATGGTGCTGGCTATAATGAGTTTTAACCTTAGGAAACTTTACAAGGAAGTCTGGAGTAAATTTCCTTACCTGGCCAGAGTCTATCCTTATCCCCCTATTCTACAATTGTCTAATTATGATGGCAAAGTTTAGGTATTTGAGATCCTAACAGCTTGTATGGTCTGAAGTACGTTATTTCAATACAAGTAAAGAAAAAAAATTGATAATTGCAACTACGGATTCATGAATCAGTGGAGACCACTCTGCCAGGTGATTTTTATTATTGCTATTTTTGTATTGCTGAACTAAGTCTAAAACTCCAAAATGAAAGGAGCATGGCGGCATGTGTGGCCTCCACTCCATTCTGTGAGGAACCAGTGTGAATCAGCGGCTGCTAGGTAATGACCTGTACAATGGTGATCGATCAACCACTGGGACCTTCACCAATCCAGATAATAGAGCAATGGTATGATGCCATGCCAGATTGTGCCAATGCTCTATTCTCCAAAGGATTGAATGAAAAAGCCAAATCCTGCCTTCAGCCACCCCTAGGAAATCATAAGAAAATGAAAGGAGCATAGCGGCATGCGCGGCCACCACGCCATTATGATAGGGAACCAGTTTGAATCAACGGCTGCTAGATAATGACCTGTGCATTGGTAAGGGATCAACCACTGGGACCTTCCCCCATCCAGAGAATAGAACAAGGGTATGATGCCATGCCAGATTGTGCCAATGCTCTATTCTCTCGAAGGATTGAATGAAATAGCCAAATCCTGCCTTCAGCCATCCCTAGGAAACCATAAAAAAATGAAAGGAGCATGACGGCATGTGTGGCCGCCACTCCATTCTGATTGGGAACCAGTTTGAATCAGTGGCTGCTAGATGATGACCTGTACATTGGTGATTGATCAACCACTGGGACCTTCACCAATCCAGAGAATAGAGCAAGGGTATGATGCCATGCCAGATTGTGCCAATGCTCTATTCTCTCGAAGGATTGAATGAAAAGGCCAAATCCTGCCTTCAGCCATCCCTAGGAAATCATAAGAAAATTAAAGGGGCATGACGGCAATCGATCATTGGTGATCGATCAACCACTGCTAGATGATGACCTGTGGATCAGCGAGGGGACAACCATTGGGACCATCACTGAGAATAGAATATAAGTATGCAATATTAGATTGCTTTTCTGCTCTATTTTCTAAAATAGCTAAATGCAGCGTTCAGCCATCCATAGGAGGCTGTCATGCCACAGACTAGGGTATGTCTAGATACAGTGCATGACAGTGGCGAACAAACCAACAGTGTCCAGTGCACCACACCAAACAGACAGGGGAAATACCAGGGGCACCAATAAAAGGAGGGCCCTGCTTGTAGGGAATGGGGGAAAGGTGTCCTCCTGCATCACCTGTGGCTGTGCCCTAATCTCCCTACTATCCCTATACAAATTCTGAGCAGGATATCTAGTCCTTTGCTGGCCCTGATGTTTACCCTCAATAAGGAGATGGCTGGCAGAAGCAGAAGTTCCAACCACTGCACTAAAATCAACAAGGTGGGAAAGAAAGACAGACAGGGGAAAAACAAAACAACTTCACACCTGCTGCCACACTCCTAGGCATCAGACGGCTCAGCAACAGTCAGCTGCTCCAGAGTAACACCTTCTTCTAAGGTTGCTAGGCCAGGAATGGAGTTCAATCACCAGCAAGGAATGCTGGATCATGTGACATATTAAGGAGATAGGAGTGATCACAAAGTAGCCACATGTGGGAAGAGAACTGAGGAGCTTTGCTAGCAACAGAAATTGACATTAACTTCTACACTGCCAAAGGAAAGAAACACATTTAAAATGAAGTCTCAATATAGGAATGAGACACAGGTCCCAATTTTGTCACAAGTCTCCAAAGTAAGAAAGACCATTATGACAGTGGCCCATAGAAAATGAAAGGAGCATGTCAGCATGACCACTCCATTCTCATGAGGAATCAGTGTGAATCAGCGGCTGACTTGAGGATTGGTGAGGGGTGAACCACTCAAACCATTACCGATCCAGAGAATGGAATATAGGTATGCCGTGTCAGAATGTGCCACTGCTCTATTCTCTAAAAGATTGAATGAAATATCCAAATCCAGTGTTCAGCCAGGAGACCCATAGCGGGCCACCACTTCATTCTGATGGGGTATTTCAGAGCCCTGTTTGCAGGATTGATGGGTGTCACAGCGAATGAACCCACACTGATCCACAAGTTGGTAACTACCCTTTGGGGACATCTTAACAATACATTTTGGGAATAATCCTTTAGAGATCAAGCAGATATTTAATTGTACTTTCAGTGGAAGCCACCATAAAACAAAGTTTGTCAGAAGAAGTGGAAGATAAAAAGTTTTATCATGTGATGGACCTATAGCCAGTAATACAGGCAAGTGTTATTCAGTTCTTCATAGATCAATACTTCATGGCTAAAATGAAGTATGAATAGAACTATAATAACCACAAAGCACTAATTTATAAAAATGTAGAAAAAATTGGATGTGTGTGATCAGGAGCTACAAAACACCCACTAAACTCAATCTTATGGGGTGTTAGCCACACAATCCTCATCTGAAATCTGAATAAATTACCCACCCTAATGAAAACATGGTATAAATTAGGAGTCTATAGCCCAGCGTAGTGCTAACGTACACACTCCATAAATCAGTTCTTACAGCTAATTTACAAGGTGTCCATCAGGAGAAATGTGCAGCCAAGTTACCAGTGTTTGTTGCTTTCCACTGACCTGTCTTATCTCAATAATTAACTTTATGTCATCAACCTTGGGCCTCAAATGCACAAAGATAAAGGATCCTTTCAGCTGCTTTGATGGGATTACCTGGTGCAGGATTATAGGGAAGGCACATGATGGGAATGGTGGTTTCTAACCATGGAAAAACTTCAATTCAACTATATGGTTGGAGTACTCCATACTCTATGACTTGCCACCCAAAATAAATTTGTTTTCTTGAGTATTGAAAAACATGTGACATCATATCTGCAAACTGTATATTACTTGACAATAAACTGAATCTATATGTTAAAGAGGTTTTCCATTACTTAAACATTGATGACCTATCCTTGGGAGAGGTCATCTGTGTCTATTCAGCCTGGGTCCGATAGCCGACATCCCTGCCAATCAGCAGTTCTCGGTGTCGGTGGCAGCAGGTGGCCAGAGATGCTTAGTTGTTACAGAGCTGCTCTGTCTTCTGATACGTTCATAAGGATTAACAGTCCTTATGTGTTTCCAGTGGAATCACCGCTATTACTCATAGAAAAATAAATTTTACCCTATGAGTTATGGCAATGATTGCACTGGAAGCGCGTAAGGACTTTTAATCCTTATGGTTGTACAATTTTACTCTGCTTTTTAAAATAAATTGGACATTTTGAGATGTAAAGTGCCTTTGAACTCCTTTTGTTACACATATTCTTAAATGGCTGAACTTGGGCAGCTGGAGTCAGCACACTCCCATTGTGCTTGGACTTGTCAGGAGTACACATGGATGTCGTGGTGAGCTCTACTGTTATGATTCGATGACCTACGAGTAACATAAACAGACTTCACAGAAGTAGTAGGCAACTGTACTGACCGCAGTCCCTGACTAAATACCACAACTAGAAGTAGCCGTAGGATGTAAGTAACCATGCCCTAGACACCTCGACATGGCCGGAGAACTAGCTACCCCTAAAGATGGAAAAAGGAAAGTCTATCTTGCTGCAGAGCAAAACCCCAAAAGAATAGCAAGCCCCCCATGATTATTGACTGGGAAACAGGAGAGGAAAAAACACACAGGCAGATAATAGAGTTTAGCAAAAGAGGCCACACTAGCTAGATAGTAAGGGCAGGATGGAATACTATTGCGGTCAGTATTAAAATACTATCAAAAACCTCCAACAGCAGATAGTACCAAAAAATAACCCTGAGTCTGCTAAGACTCGCCGCCCTCTATATCTGCAGGAACGTCTGTGAATCAAACTAGAATAAATAGATTCTAACACCAGCAGAACTGGAAGTTGCAGACAACAGTGAATAGAAATTCATACCTAGGAAGGAAACTTCCTAACTGAGAGCAGCTAAACAAATATGCAGACTAAATATCAACCCACAACTCGGAGCAAGACAAGCAATAAGCAGATCCTCAAGCACACAAAATGTGTGCCACAAAATAACAAAACACCATTCACTTAGCTTGCAAGGATTCATCAGAGCAGGAAGGAACCAGGGAGAGATGTGAAAACCTCCAGGAATAATTACAACTGGCAGAGATTGATCAGCTACAACCACCTATATGCTCCAATCAGAAGCAGACTGCCAATCATCAGGATCAGCTGAGGAACTCCCCAAAACACAGCCAGCTGCATCACCAACAACAACCACAGGAGGGAGTTCACAACCAGAATTCTTCATCAATGAATTCACAACACTCGACGTCTCCTTTCTCTGGTATCTGCATTCTGATAGTGGCCATTAGTGGGGTACTATACATCCGCCTCTTATTCAAATCAATAGAATGCAAATGTGGAGTACTGACCAGCGGCCACAATCAGAAGATTGAGTAGCTCTGGAAATGAGTATATCCAGCCACCTGCTATGGCTGCCAACATTGAGAGCAGCTGATCAGCAAGGGTGCTGGGTGTCAGACCCGGCTGACCAGACATTGATGACCTCTCCTAAGGAAAGGTCATAAATGTAGTGGACAACCTCTTTAAATCAAGAAACACAGGAAGCAGATAATCAAATCACTCAAGTATCAATTTATGCTAATAGTAAACGTTTCTGGTGGCCACATGGGCAGAACCTGAAGTTGCCAACATGTGGCAGCAATATGCGGGGGGGACCAGGAACCACGTATGACTCATAAATCAGTGGCATATACTGATGTCAAGAATAATAAACTGGGGGAACAGGGAAGGGGAATGTCAGCTCACCGAAGATAGTAACCTTGGCTCCAAGGAATAGCCCCCACAGTACAGCCCTGGTTCTGGGCCGAATGCAGACAAGAAGAGGAAATCCAGCGAGACGATGATCCGTTTCCAAAAGCTGTATTTTTGCACATAAAAGCAACAATCTTACAGACAGGCAAGATGCTAGGTGCTAAGGCCAACACGTCTCGACGCAAAAGGTCTTAATCATGGCATGTTTAAGACCTTTTGTGTCCAAACACGTTGGCCTTAGCACCTAGCATCTTACCTGCCTGTAATATTGTAGCTTTTATATGCAATAAAAAATAGCGCTTTTGGAAACGGATCATTGTCTCGCTGGATTTCCTCTTCTATACTGATATCAAGCTTACATAAGGATCATGCGAAATTGGTAATTGACGTAGCCAAATCATAGCTCTTAATTATGGAATGGTGGGATGAAAAAGCTCAAAAACTTTGTGTTAGGATTCCACAAGTTACATTAATATGTAGTGCAGTCTAATGTCCCAGACAACCCTCTTTAAAACTAAAAGAAGAAAGTCTTCATGTTTATCTACCGGCATTAGATCTGTCCTGGCACCAGCGCTCTATTCGTCACCTCTACGCTCACAGAAATTCTTAGGAAGCATCCAGCTATTTTGGTCACAAAGCTGACAAAATCAGTGTGACACAAGAAACCATACCAATGCTATGCAAAGCCGAGAGACAAAATGAAAACCATCTCTAACCTGAAGAGAGAAACCTGCGCCTCTCAGGCTGACACTCCGACTACATTATTTTCTACCGAGGAGGAAAAAAATAAAGTTTTGAAGCAAAAGAAGTTGAAGAAAAGTGCACTGTCGGCAGAAATACCTTTTTTTTTTTATTTAGTGTTTAATTTGTCCTCATCACTGAATACATATGGAAACTTTCAGATTGCCAAAGAGGAAACTACTATGACAAGTCATTACCATATCTGCAGAATGATTTAGAGAGACTGATGCCAGGCGAGGCTATCATACTTCTTTTTAGATTTTCTGCTATAAGCCATCTGGATTGTAACAGAATCAGCCAATGTTTCCTGCAAGAAAACCAAAACTGTAAGCTTTTATTTTGTACCCTAAAATAGTCCGTTCTTTTGATGATAGATGTTACAGACTCCACATGCCTTATAGGATGATGCGTATTGACACCAACTGTGTAGGATACGTGTAAATGTAAGTGACAGAGGAATAAGTCAACAATATCTCAACATTTGGGAGATTTGCTTCCTTTAGATACTGAGATACTATGGACCACTTTCATTTTTTGCCTACTTTTTCTTGTTTTAGGCTGCTTTTTTTTAGATTGCGCTAATTTTAAAGTCTATTTTCCACCTTTATTTTTTATCACTGTTCACCATTGTAGTTTTTGTTATCCAGATATTTGCAGCAAAGTCATTATTTTAAACTTTTTAAGAAGTGACAACAATTCAAAGAGGCATAGATGCCCATGAGGAGTTCATAATCCTACCGCTATATAAGTCACTAGTGCGACCACACTTAGAATACTGTGTACAATTCTGGTCTCCGATGTATAAGAAAGACATAGCTGAACTAGAGCGGGTCCAGAGAAGAGGGACAAAAGTCATTAGAGGACTGAGGGGTCTGCAATACCAAGACAGGTTATTAGAGGACTGAGGGGTCTGCAATACCAAGACAGGTTATTAGAGGACTGAGGGGTCTGCAATACCAAGACGGGTTATTAAACTTGGGGTTATTTAGTTTGGAAAAATGAAGGAGTAGGGGTGATCTTATAATAATGTATAAATACAGTGCCTTGTGAAAGTATTCGGCCCCCTTGAACTTTTCAACCTTTTGCCACATTTCAGGCTTCAAACATAAAGATATAAATTCTAATATTTTTGTGAAGAATCAACAACAAGTGGGACACAATCGTGAAGTGGAACCAAATTTACCATATATACTCATGTATAAGCCGACCCGTGTATAAGCCAACCCCCCTACTTTTGCCCCCAAAATCTGGGAAAACCAATTGACTCGTGTATAAGCCTAGGGTGGACCCCAGCACAGGTATACAGCCCCAGCAGTGTGGTATACAGCAGCTTCCCCAGTGGTATATACAGGCCCCAGCAGTGTTACAGCAGCCTCCCCAGTGTTATATACAGCAGCAGCCCCAGTGGTAGTATACAGCAGCCCCAGAGGTATATACAGCAGCCCCAGTGGTAGTATACAGCAGCCCCAGAGGTATATACAGCAGCCCATTGCAGCCCATTGGTAGTATACAGCAGCCCCAGAGGTATATACAGCAGCCCCAGTGGTAGTATACAGCAGCCCCAGAGGTATATACAGCAGCCCCAGTGGTAGTATACAGCAGCCCCAGAGGTA
Organism: Allobates femoralis; assembly: GCA_033576535.1. Taxonomy (NCBI): domain Eukaryota; kingdom Metazoa; phylum Chordata; class Amphibia; order Anura; family Aromobatidae; genus Allobates; species Allobates femoralis. The sequence goes on along the minus strand of JARQOC010000010.1, from coordinate 121,454,899 downwards.
TATACAGCAGCCCAATGTAGTATACAGCAGCCCCAGTGGTAGTATACAGCAGCCTCAGAGGTAGTATACAGCAGCCCCAGAGGTATTTACAGCAGCCCCAGAGGTATATACAGCAGCAGCCCAGTGTAGTATGCAGCAGCCCAGAGGTATACAGCAGCAGCCCAGAGGTATACAGGCACCCCCCCCATCAGTATCCAGGGCCCCCCCCCATGCTCCGCAAACCTGTAAAGTAAGATCATTATACTTATCACTGTCCTGTCGCCGCCGTCCCCGCCGCTGCCATCGCGCTCCTCCGTCTTCATCCAGCGTCTTCCGGCTTCCTCTGGTCGGCGCAGACAATGACGTCATTGCCTGCGCCGACCATAGGAAGCCGGAAGAAGACGGATGAAGCCGGAGGAGCGCATGGCAGCGGCGGGGACGGCGGCGACAGGACAGTGATAAGTATAATGATCTTACTTTACAGGTTTGCGGAGCATGGGGGGGGCCCTGGATACTGATGATGGGGGCCTGTATACCGAATGGGGGGGGCGCCCGTGTGTAATGACTCGCGTATAAGCCGAGGGGGGAACTTTTCAGCCCAATTTTTGGGCTGAAAAACTTGGCTTATACGCGAGTATATACAGTATTGGATATTTTAAACTTTTTTAACAAATAAAAAACTGAAAAGTGGGGCTGCAATATTATTTTGCCCCTTGAGTTAATACTTTGTAGCGCCACCCTTTGCTGCGATTACAGCTGCAGTCTCTTGGGGTATGTCTCTATCATTTTTGCACATGGAGAGACTGAAATTCTTGCCCATTCTTCCTTGCAGAACAGCTGGAGCTCAGTGAGGTTGGATGGAGAGCGTTTGTGAACAGCAGTTTTCAGCTCTCTCCACAGATTCTCCATTGGATTCCAGTCTGGGCTGTGACCTTGGCCATTCTAACACCTGGATACATTTATTTTTGAACCATTCCATTGTAGATTTTGTTTTGTTTGGGATCATTGTCTTGTTGGAAGATAAATCTCCGTCCCAGTCTCAGGTCTTTTGCAGACTCCAACAGGTTTTCTTCCAGAATGGTCCTGTATTTGGCTCCGTCCATCTTCCCAATCAATTTTAACCATCTTCCTGTCCCTGCTGAAGAAAAGCAGGCCCAAATCATATGCTGCCACCACCATGTTTGACATGGGGATGGTGTTTTGAGGGTGATGAGCTGTGTTGCTTTTACGCCAAACATATCATTTTGCATTGTTGCCAAAAAGTTTGATTTCGGTTTCATCTGACCAGAGCATCTTATTCCACATGTTTGGCGTCTCCCAGGTGGCTTGTGGCAAACCTCAAACAAGACTTTTTATGGATATTTTTGAGAAATGGCTTTCTTCTTGCCGATCTTCCATATAGGCAGATTTGTGTAGTGTACGACTAATTGTTGTCCTATGGACAGACTCTCCCACCTCAGCTGTAGATCTCTGCAGATTCATCCAGAGTGATGATCATGAGCCTTTTGGCTGCATCTCTGATCAGTCTTCTTCTTGTTCAAGATGAAAGTTTAGAGGGACAGCCGGCTCTTGGTAGATTTGCAGTGGTCTGATACTCCTTCCATTTCAATATGATCGCTTGCACAGTGCTCCTTGAGATGTTTAAAACTTGGGAAATCTTTTTGTATGCAAATCTGGCATTAAACTTCTCCACAACAGTATCTTGGACCTGCCTGGTGTGTTCCTTGCTCTTCATGATGCTCTCTACACTTGAAATAGAACCCTGAGACTATCACAGAGCAGGTGCATTTATACGGAGACTTGATTACACACAGGTGGATTCTATTTATCATTACCAGTCATTTAGGACAACATTGGATCATTCAGACATCCTCACTGAACTTCTGGAGTGAAAGTAAAGTGCTGCACTGAAAGTAAAGGGGATGAATAATATTGCACGCCTCACTTTTCAGTTTTTAATTTGTTAAAAAAGTTTAAAATATCCAATAAATTTTGTTCCTCTTCACGATTGTGTCCCACTCTTGTTGATTCTTCACAAAAAAAAAAAATAGAATTTATATCTTTATGTTTGAGGCCTGAAATGTGGCAAAAGGTTGAAAAGTTTAAGGGGACAAATACTTTCACAATGCACTGTAGGACAGTATAATGTAGAGATCTTTTTACTCTTAGGCCTGAGACTGGGACAAGGGGGCAACCTCTATGTCTGTAGGAAAGAAGGTTTAATCATAATCACAGACGCGGATTCTTTACTGTAAGAGCAGTGAACTATGGAACTCCTGCCACGTGATGGTGTAATGAGGGAGTCACTACTAACATTTAAGAAGGGCCTGGATGCCTTTCTTTAAAACTATAAATTACTAGTTATACATACTAGATTCTTTGATAGGGCGTTGATCCAGGGAATTAGTCTGATTGCCAAATCTGGAGTCAGGAAGGAATTTTTTACCCCAATGTGGAGCTTAGTGTTGCCACATGTTTTTTTTTGCCTTCCTCTGCATCAACATGTTAGGATATGGGTTGAACTAGCTGGACTTAAAGAGGACCTGTCATCCCCCTAGTGCATTGCAAACTAAATGCACCACTGAATGCAGCATGCCTCCTGCATTCAGTGAAGCGGTCCCCCATGGCTCTAGTCCCCCTGTACCCTGATATATACACTTTAGAAATGCATGCTCAGTACACTAAAACTGCTTTGCTCCGTAAATTGCCCCGCCCATTCCCGGCCAGCTGATTAAGGTCCTTTCAGCCATCGGAGGTGAATGCATCGCGGGACACTCGGCGGACAGTGAGAATTTATTTTTTTATTCTTAACCATTCCTTTATTTAATTTAATTTTATCAGTGTAAAAAGTGAAATTAAAGTGCTGCTAAAGTGAAAGTGAACAGCGCCAACACCACTTGCCTGTGCTTTGCAGGCTCGGCTCCTCCCAGCTGACAGATCCCTCAAAATCCCAGATCGGAGACAGAAATGGCATCCACAGTTACAATCCGTACCTATCCGTTCCTGTCCATGTGGTCCTGCAAAAAACAGGATCCCATGGACAGGAACAAAACTGTAGTGTGAAGCCAGACTTAGACAATTTCTTTTTAGCATCCTAGAAAGACAGGAACAGAAAGAGGAAAATCAACACCGCTGCATTCTATACAGGTACTCACCCCTGATGAATGCAGGGGTATCGGCTTCAGAGTCTGCTTGGGGTCTTAGTCTGCTTTTACAGACTTCTGAGTGGACCGATGCCCATCCTCCGTGGAGAGGGATTCTGTGGCCACATCCGACATCTATAACAAGATTAAAGAGTCCTGCTCCATATATGCAAGACACTGTGCCCGGGCTCCACACCTCCTAAATAGCCTCTGGCATGCAGGGGGGACTCCCGCATGCGCCGGACACGTCACATCAGGGTTCCCAGAGCCCCTCCCAGAAGTAGTATTCAGTGGTGCGAAATTCAATCTCTTCACCCATGGGCACAGAGTGACAGGCGAGAGCTGTGCACGTGTGCAGCCTGAGCGATATCGATGCCAAGTCAGACCGCTTCTGGTCAACTACAAGACTCTGAACCCGCCACCGCGAAGGTCCGGGGCCACAGCAGATAAGCTGTCCTTGCAGCCACCGGGTCAGGCCAGGGAACTGCTTTCAGAGGTCTCCAACCTCCAGGACAGGAAACCAAAACTGAAGTCAAGGCGAGGTACCACCTTTTTGATTTCAGAGGTTTCCTGTCTTGGATGGGCAGGACCGCTCTCTCAGGTGATGCTGTCGTGGCAATGAGGGCAAAAAGACCATTTTTACTCTTGCACAGAATTGGTCGACTCGTGCAGTTTTGAATAATTTGGAGCAACAAATGAAATGCATAAAAAGAGAAGTGACTAAAAAAAACAAAATGCATATGATGAATCACATTCTAAAAGTTTATATGAAGTCTTTTCCAGACCCCACACGCAGACATAAAGCAAAGATATGCTTGTCATGAAAATGTACTTATCAATTAAACTATGGTACATATATTGTCCCAGATTAGTAAACAATTTCATCTAAGTCAACTAAAGTAATGCTGAATGTGAAACATTACTCCCTTCCATACGTACACAACAAGCAAAACGGAAATGTTGGTGGTTGTTATTACCCCCGTGAATGATAACCTGACAGGAATGCAGCAGAATTCACAATGAGGCTCTGAGGGTAAAGCTCAGCTGATTTATGCTGCCAAAACCATAGTTCAGGGACCATAGTCAGACCATAGTTCAGGGACCATAGTCAGAGATATGTATAGTTTGGCCACCGCTCCTGGCCTATTTTGTTGCGCAACAGGTGATTGACAGGTCTCTCCCATATGTCAGTCACAGTGGTGGTGTGGGGAAAAGTCTTCCAGACTTGTATTGGTTTATCAAACCATACATTCTGGTCTTCAAAGAAAACCATGACTGGCTGTAGCCGTGTAGCCAGGGTCTCTTTCATACTGCGTGTGGTTGGGACACATTCCCATTAACTGAAGTAAAATATCTGAAAGCCTTCTAAACATTAGATGTAGACTATAGACTTCAGAAGTCTAAGGCCCCTTTCACATCAGCGTTTTTTTAATTTGCGGCAGATCCGGCAGATTTACTGCATTTGCCACCTAACGGCCGCACTTGCAGCAAGACCCTTGGATTGTCTATGGGGCTTGCGGTCAGGTGCGGCAAGTGTAGTTCTACTGGATGCGGCAGATTCGGCAGTTGCGGTGGCAAAAAAAATGCTGCTAACCGCGTTTTTTTTCGCATCTGAAACTGCCGGATTTGCCGGATCGCGGCAAAACCGCACTTGCCGCAAGCCCCACAATGTATGGGGTTTGCTGCAAATGTGCCGCAAGTGCGGACGATAGGCGGAAGATGTGGCAAATCTGCCGGATCGTCCGGATCTGGACAGAACCGCGGATGTGAAAGGGGCCTAAGAAAGTTATACAGTGATATGTTGCGGGTTTATCCCACAAATCCAGTTCATATAAAAAGTCCCAAAAGGCTATTAACAACTATTTTAAACTACTTTACACCTATCATACAGTATCTTTATCAGCTCTGCTCTAGTTACTTCTGTCACTATCACCAGGCCCTGTATTCACGTTGCGGGCAGCGCTGATTGAGACCTCACATGCAGTAACTTTAGGTAGCACAGAAGTCGTGTTACCAGAGATAATGGTGTGACTAGGACCTGTGGTTCTACCAAGCCCACCTAAGTGTGGTGCTTCCACCCACTTCACCTGAGTTTTGTGCTTCCATCCCAGTCCATCTGTGGCACCCCTGTAGGGGATTGCCACAGGATCCACCGGTGCAAGGAGGGATTTACACCTTGGTACACACAGCACACAACACCTTCCACCCCAGACCTGAAGGGGAGCTCTACTGGCTGCCTTAAGCCAGATCCCCTTTAAAAAATCCAGGCCTGAAGGGAGGAGTCAGTTAGTCCAATTAGCTCAGTTAGTTCCAGTCAGGCAGTGAAGAGAGCAGGAGTGAGGAGCTGGTCGCTGGGAAAGATCCAGGCTCAGGACCAGTGAAAGTGACCCAGCTGTGCTGCACCCTTGGGAGTAGGTCGGAGGCCAGTGGAGGAGTAGGAGAATTAAAGAAGGGAACAAAACCGGTTTCCCTGTAGTACACCCGGACACCGGAGTCCGACGCTGCCAGCATCCATTGGACCAGGAGGACCAAATCCCCCTGAGGAAAACAGAAAGAGACACTCAAAAGTGACCAAACACAGGACCAGGGGCCAAAGGAGTAATTAGGACCCCGCAGAAGGACCTCATTGTCAGTGATAGAGTAAAGCCTTGAGAGGGAGAAGGAGCGGTGAGTTCAGTCACAGGCAGGACTTACCCCAAACTACCGTGCACAGAGACAGAGGAGGCCTCACAACTCTCCAAGGTGAAAGTCCCAAATTGCATTGGGGACCTGCTTAATTTTTTGGACTGTACCTGTTACCCTGTCACCAGTAAAAGGTACCGAAACAAAGACCACTGTGTGTGCGTGTGCCTATTTAACCGCCGCTATAACAGCATTGACTGCAGAGACGCTACTACAACTCCCCTCATCCATTCCCGCTGCCTGAGGTAAAGCTCCACCTGTGGGGAGCTGTACTGGACTGAACTGCACCTCCATCACCTCAGCGGCTGCCGCAGCGCTGGTATACACATTACCAGGTACCACAGGTGTCATTACGTAACCAATCCCCTTCACCACCATCATCCCCCACCATCACCGCCATTGAGGGTCCAGGTCCGGAACGGGAACCGACCAGCCGTGATTCCCATCCAAGTCACCATCAGCCGCGGGTATCCGAGTACCCCATACCCTGTCGACCGCCTCACATCTAAGTGTGGTACTCCCAAGCAACTCAACAAGAGTAATCAGCAACCTTCCAATGGGCCAATGGGCAGCACCACACCCTACTTAAATATAGTGTCTGGATTATTCCCTGAAATCTAAAAAAGTGAGACAAATGGGCAATAGGGTCTTATCTCTAAATTATAGAGGTATATATATGGCGACAAGGGCCTGCTCACCTGATCTGGTTGTGAAAATCCACAACCAGTATGAACGCTTATCGGTAGCTGCTGCTGGATCCACACATATACGGGTCACCGCGTCAGAAATCAGCATACAAGGACGAAGTGTCGTATGATCCACGCTGCTACCAAAAGGAAGACCAAGACAATGGATAGTTTGGTTGAAGTTAACTCTTTAATCCTACGCGTTTCAGAGCCCCTCCTGGCTCCTTCCTCAGGGAAATATCTTTTTATATCCCTGGGGAAGGAGCCAGGAGGGGCTCTGAAACATGTAGGATTAAAGCGTTAACTTCAACCAGACTATCCTTTGTCCTGTTCTTCCTTTTGGTAGCAGCGCGGATCATACAACACTTCATCCTTGTATGTGGATTATTCCCTGGTCTCACGTGTTGACTGATCTGCAGTCCATGTGAAAATCTATGCAGTAGTTTTAATGAGAGTAAATTCCCTTTGTCTCATTCAGTGTTAATGTCAGAAGCTACTGTTATGGGTTTACGGCTGTCAAGGTGCTGCTGAACTGCTGCTGCTGGTGGTCAGCTGATGTAGTTTTCCACTCCCTCAGCCTTTAAACAGTTCTTTCTTTCACCAGTAGATGTCACTGATACAGTTTAGTCTCCGCATGACCTGGAGCTGAGAAGATATGCATGCTTTTTGCTGAAGCCTTCTTGATGTTTTCTTCTGTTGGGAGTTGCTGTGCTTCCTGATCTGTGGGTGGAGCTGAGGGGGTCTTAGCCTAGGGCTGATCAGGAGCAAAGGGCAAGGGTGGGGCCCAGACATCCTCACTATCTGAGTGAAGTAGGTGTCCCTCGCAGTAATGTCTGTGTTCCCCAGTGATGTATATACTCTGCAGTGATACCCCAGTAAAGATTCTGTCCCTAAGTAATATCTGTGTTCCCCAGTGATGTTTGTGTTTCCCAGTGATGTATTCCCCCCCCCCCGTGTTGCATGTGCCCAACAGCGCTGTACAGTGGCGTAACTAGGGTCTGATGCCCCCCCAACGTTCCCCCACCACGCACACTTTGGTCAGACACATGGGCCCAGTGTATTGTTCTAAATCCTATAAAGACTCACAAATTGACCCCATCCCCCTTCATTATGTATTAACGCCCCTCATCCTGGAATATGTCCCCTATAGTGGCATTTATGTCCTCCATCCTGATATATATGTTCTATCTTCTCCCGCCACCATAGTCTTCCAATTATTAAAATGCATTCCCATATTTCTCCACATATTACAATGTACCTCCATAATCCTCTATGCATTATAATACATCCCATAGTCCTCCATTCATAAGGTAGCCCCCATAGTCATCCAGTTACAGTTGTGGCCAAAAGTATTGACACCTCTGCAAATTCTGTCAGATAATACTCAGTTTCTTCCTGAAAATGATTGCAATCACAAATTCTTTGGTATTATTATCTTCATTTAATTTGTCTTCAATGAAAAAACACAATAAGAATTATCCTAAAGCCAAATTGGATCTAATTCCACACCAAACATAAAAAAGGGGGTGGACAAAAGTATTGGCACTGTTAGAAAAATCATGTGATGCTTCTCTAATTTGTGTAATTAACAGCACCTGAAACTTACCTGTGGCACCTAACAGGTGTTGGCAATAACTAAATCACACTTGCAGCCAGTTGATATGGATTAAAGTTGACTCAACCTCTGTCCTGTGTCCTTGTGTGTACCACATTGAGCATGGAGAAAAGAAAGAAGACCAAAGAACTGTCTGAGGACTTGAGAAACCAAATTGTGAGGAAGCATGAGCAATCTCAAGGCTACAAGTCCATCTCCAAAGACCTGAATGTTCCTGTGTCTACCGTGCGCAGTGTCATCAAGACGTTTAAAGCCCATGGCACTGTGGCTAATCTCCCTAGATGTGGACGGAAAAGAAAAATTGACACGAGATTTCATAAAAATGAAAAATCGCTTGATTGTTTGATCGCAGATTGGTGAGCCGGAGCTCATGTCAAGTGATAATCGCTTGATCAATCTGCATTATAGTGGTGTCTGACACCGCAATGATCCATCTCCCAGCGGCAGAGCCTATGCTGGGAGCTTGTATCCATGGTAAACCTTGGGTTATTAAGCGCCGCATGGCGCCTAGTAACCCGATGTGTACCATGGTTACCAGCGATCTCGCTGGTCCACATCGTTGGTGAGTCTGTCTGTGTGACAGCTCACCAGCGATGTGAACGATATTGTTAGCGATCACGCGTGCATGTGATCGCTTACAATATCGTTCACTAAATTGATGCGTGTGACGGCACCCTAAGGCAGCGAGTGCAGTTTGGTCTCACACATTTAAAGAGAACCAGTCACATTGTTTATACCCCCAAGCTATCACTATCTGTCACTGCAGCTTCATAGTCCTTACCTAAGCATCCTTTTCTGAGGTAATACTGTAATGTGAAAGTGTCATACCATGGACTGGGGAGCATCAGAATAAAGTGTGCGACAACGGAACAACTGTGTCCGGCGCACTAAACAAAATTACAGACAGGGAAAATACCAGGGGAGACAAATACAATGGAGGACCCTGCTCGTAGGGAATAGGGGAAAGTAGACCTCCTGGACTCACCTGCGGCTGTGCCCTGATCTCCCTACCGGTGGCAGTCACATGATCGGTTCCGCATGATGTCACAGCAGGTCCTATGCACATATATCAAAGCCCCAAGCAGGGTCCTATGCACAACTGTACCAGGTGAGTGGTCACAACAATCTCCCTTCCTCATCTTCTTAAACTTGGGTCCTTCACCATTAGCGCTTCTTTCTGTTTTGTAGTTCCTGATCTCCCTACCGTCCCTCTTTTCCCCTGTCGCAGAGCAGGATACCTAGTCCCTGATGAGTTCCCTCAATAGGGAGATGGCTGGCCGGAGGACTGGTCTCAACCGCTGTACTAATAACAAGAGGAGAAAGAAAGACAGACAAGAAATGACAAAACAACTTCACCCCTGCTGCCACACTTTTATGCAGCAGACGGCTTGGCAATGGTCAGCTTCTTCAGAGCAGAGCAGCTACCTAGGCCAGGAATGGAGTTCAATCACCAGCAAGAAATGCTGGATCATGTGACCATATAAAGGAGATGGGAGTTGTCACAAAGTAGCCACACCTAGAAAGAGAACTTAGGAGCTTGCTAGCAACAGAAACTTTAAATCTAAGGGCCCCTTTACACTCCACCACTGGAAGGTAGCAACTGCCGGGCACTGGGGATAATTGTGCCTGTTGCTATGAAATTGCTACGAAATGGCGGCATGTAAATAGGGCAGTTCCTCCCGGTGTCCTGCAGTTGACTGATACCTGTTGCTGAGCCATGCTCAAAAACCAACGGCAACAGAAAGGCACAATTGCCATGGTAGTGGCGTGTAAACGGGACACAGGCATGGATGTTGCGTCACCTAGTGAACTCCCAGGGGTGTGCCACGGCATCATGGATACCACACCCCATCAGCGATCATTGGTGGGGGCTACTGTGTAACCATTGGATGTCCCTTCACAGGGCGCCATATTTAAAGAGCTATCCATTCAAAGTCCACAATTGCAATGGCGTCATGTATTAGCCAGACTTCCTGCGCAGGCTGGCCAATCATGATGCTATTGCGTTGTCCAATCAGCGTACGAGTGTCATGAAATACACAACTCTGTCACGCCTATGTACTTACAGCGCGAAATATGTACGCCCATATTCCTTTGTGGTAGCGGCGTGTAAAGCAGGGAAGGTATTCAACAGGAAGTAAGCAGCAGGAGCTGTCGGCACTTCCGGGGAACAAAGATACCTTCAGTGGCGATCGGTACCCACCGTTAAAAACGTGCACGTGCGGTGGATACCTGTTGCTAGCCACAGTGGCGGCATGTAAAGTTACCTTAATACTGCCAAGGGAAAGAAACACATTTAATATGAAGTTTCAATACAAAAATGAGACACAGGTCCCAAACCTAACACAGACTCGTAACAGAAAGTTATAAAAAAAAACATTTATACAGTGTGAGGCACCGCCGGCATGATCCTCATGGCCGGGGCGCATCACATGCAGGATCAAGGTATGATCCTGTGCACACTGGCCGGTTTGACTGTGATAATGCTGTGTGAACCAACTGTGAACACAAGGTTTCATGAGCCTAATGAGCGGCAGTGAGAGTGGGATGAGATCGAGGAGGCCCTAAGGAATGAGGGCTGAGTGCTGACAACCCGGAACACAAGGAGTTAACCTGAGCTGTGTGAAAGGCTGATTACCGGCAGCTAAGGGGGTGTGTCCATGTGGGAGTGGCTGGCACGATAAGAGGCAGCCAGCTGAGTGATTGAGAGATCCATTTTCAGCCAGACAGCAGCCTGAGAGGATGTGGGCTGATTACCAGCCTGAGAGCTGAGCAGAGCCAGTCTGTGTGAGGGACTGGGAGTGCAAGTCCATGCCGCCATGTGGAGATGGTGAAGGGAGCATGCTGCTCCATGCCGGTGCCGAGGTCCGAGGTTGTGATAGCACCTGGTGGGGAAGCCGTGGCTGAACCCGGTGGATACTGGTCCGGGCGTGGGGTGAACCACGTCCGGGAAAGGAGCCTTGGGGGACGCTTGGTGGACCCGTTACACAGGTAGCGAGACCCGGATCTGTGACTGGTAAGACAGCGGTTCCCGTGTAACGGAGTGAGCTGTGTGTGAGTAATGCCAGGCGGGCATAACCGCTATTGGGTCCGACTAGGCAGTCGGTAAAGGACCCGTTGATGTATGTAGGGGCTTAGGCAATTGCCCTGAATGTAAGAGGATGACCTATGTAAGAACATTGTATAATAATGTGGGGAGAAAGTGACCCAGCCAGTATGGATGATGTTGGAGGCGTTCCGTCCCTGTGGGACGAGAGGAGGCTTGCCCTGCTGCTTGCAGAGGGTACCCGTCCCTCAACCACGGCCTCTAATGGTGTGGGTGTGCCTGTGGTGCCAGACACAGGGGTAATAGGGCTCCTAGTAGGTAACGGATGAGGTTCCCGTGTACTATGGTTTGCCAGTCCCTGTAATGGGCCATGGAGGAGCCACAGTCCATGGATGAAGGGCTGTGAGCGTGTGGAAGAAATGTATGTGATCCATGGATGTTTGAATGATGGATCACACATGGTATGTAAGGCCCGGTCAGGCAGGAATCCTGACTACGGGGTAATGTATATCATCATGCTGGGTGACTAAAGCCAGGCGGCAGGTACCGCCATTGGGACCCACAGGGCCCGTTGAGGCGTATGTAATGAAGGTCAGAAGCAGGGGTTAAAAAGGGCTCCTAGAGTGGGGACACCATGGTTGAACCAGGTGGACTCTGACCGGGACGTAGGCGGAGATACGTCCAGGAAGGAGCCCCTTGGGGATACATGACATACCCGGTACTCAGGTTGCTCAATCCCTGTTATGAACCCGGAAGGGGTCATTGTCGAAATATAACACATGTATTTATTATAAATGTACTGTAAGATGTGTAAGTAGGCCGGAGGCCGTAGTTACCACGGGAGCAGGTGTTAGAGCTCCAATGGGGAGAGAGTCGTGGTTACAGGTCCCGGGTTATTGTGAATGTATATGTGCAATGTTCTATGTAATGTATGATGTATTTATGTAAAGTGTTTAGAATCAATGTGATATGTGTCCAACATACTACCCAGGTTATATTATTATATGTGAAAAATAAACGGGTACACATTGGTTAAACTTATAAACACGTGTTTTGTCGTTATGCAAGCGGGTTCCCCGGTTGCTACCTCACAACAGTTACATTTTCTCATGAGACAGTGACTAGTCAGCTTAGGGTAAAAGAATGAAAAAACAGGAGGGGCGCTCCAATGTGTGATACCCGGTGGTCTAGTGGGGAGGGTGGGGGAGAAGATCAGCACACTAACCTTTTCTGGTTGTACCGCCAGTACAACCAGGTTTTGCTGCACACCAAGCAGACCTTGCGTTTACAGGAAGGCTGTGGATCATGTGATGGTGATGTCACCACAGGTCCTGTAAATTAAGGTGCTTCTTCTCCCCCCGGTCTCCTCTTACGCAGCTCCACCACTAATCCCTTGTAACGGGATAATGATATGTAGGATTAAGAACAAAAGTAGTGTATGAAGGCACCAGAGAGAGGCCAATTAGGAGGATATTGCTTCAGAGTGTTTAATCACAATGCATTTTGGCAGTGGTGCCCGCCTTCATCAGGATCAGCTGATGAAGGCGGGTACTACGCTAAAACACGTTGTGATTAAACACCCTGAAGCAATATCCTCCTGCTTGGCCTCTCTCTGGCGCCTTCATACACTACTTTTGTTCTTAATTCTCCACAGTCGGCTTGAGGGGCATAAAAGATCTGACAGGTTCCCTTTAACTCAATGCCAACTGCTCTGTATAAAGGACCTGTGTGATGTCCCGACCATGTGATCAAGATGTGGTGAGTTAAGAAGGCAAAATCATTAAGGTCCATATAGACTTAGCTCTGCCTATTATTGTCACATGGTCGTGAGATCAAACAGGTCCTGTAGCATTTTATGAAATTCGGCTGAACTGTTAACTATTAACCTGCCAGTCATTGCTAGACTGGTTGCCCAGCTAGCTAATGAAAATATGTAGGTTGCTAAAATGCTTTTGTGGGATGAATACAACAAACTTTTATTTTTTTATGCTACTAATGAACACTACATGATCTAAATATCATTGAGGGTGGTTTAATAACAAAAAAGGACATGGCAGGTTCCCTTTAATGATGTTGTGTAGGAAGATGGTGTATATACCGTATACAATGCTATGTTAGCGTGAACAAATAAAGAAATGACTGAACGGAGAATTCATTAATAACGCTGTTAATTATGACAACACAGGAGAAATGACAAAATTCCCATTGGTCCCTCTATATCCGCACATGTGCGTGTGTGGTACACAATATTAACGATTAGAAGGAGAGTGCTCATAAAAATAAACACAAACCTGGTCCCCAGCAATTGTCCCTCATAACCCCCAATGATTACAATCTGCTGGGCCTAATTAGACAGCATTTGTTATTCAGATGAATGTAAATGTGGATATGGAATAAAAATTGCTCACAGGGGATTTCCTGTTCCACAGGTGAGTCTACCATACGCTCAACAGGATGAGAGGGACGAGTCACATCTGCCTTTATGTAAAAATAGCCTATTCCCCAGTAGGTGGAAGACGCTGCAGCTGCTTTTATAGAGCAACAGTCGAAGGGATAAGAGATCCTCTGACCCTCGTGAAAACAAAGTACATTTCTCCCTTACAACCAAGAAAATAACAAAAAACAGTATAAACGATCAAAAAATAATAGACTGCAAGTTGTTAATGTGATCCTATCCACAGGGTAAATTTTGTGGAATTCACTATCGAATTAGCCCATGATACTATTGGACCCTTCCAACTCCAAAATATGGCTGGTTCAAGTAAATTGGGCCATTAAAGATTAATAATCTACCGTAAACTTTGAAGATATTGTCCACTACAATAATTCTACTTTATAGAAATGACCTCATGGAGTTCTTAAGAAACAAACCCAAACAATTCTCATCAACTTGATCTTCCGCACGTTGACCCTACACAAATTTGTTTCCTATTTTGGTTGTGGATGTCAAATGACCCTACAGCTATCGGTTGACCGAAATAACGATCCCCAAAGAGACAACCTCCTAGCTCTCTTTCCCGACACCACCCAAAAGTTATAGCTGCAGACAATCAGTTGCCATGTGATGAACTCTCCCACAAGAGAGTGATGCATAGGATCAGTAGGGATCCTGTAGATGAGTACCACCATAGAGCCATTTGTACAATAAAATATGGTAGTAGACACCGTAGGTGAGTAAACCTCTTAAGGTACCGTCACACGCGGCAATATGGCTTCCATATAGCCGGCAATTTGACGTGAGCGCGCACGTTTCGGGAACATTTTTGCACATCGCCATCGCCCTGTCACACATAGAGATCTTGCCTGCGTTCTACGCGATTCTGCGTTCCGGAAATCCCTGCAGAAGATCGGAAGCAATTTCCATTTTCCACATCGCCGCATCACACACCACCATCTCATCAACGATGTGGGCGTAGAGTGTAAAGTACGGCGAGGATCAGGCGTGCCAGAGTGTTTTTCACCCCACCCCTACCACTCCGATTGGCCGACACAACTGCGTTCCCATTGGTCAGCCTTGTCAGGATGTCTGCGCAGTACATGACGCATGTGTCCTTTCTACTATATCGCTATTCAAATATGGCGCCTTAGCCATGGCCAGCCAATGGGAACGCAGGAGCGACTACCAATCGCGGCAGACGGGGCGAGCCAAACAGAATGCTCAGGCACACCTCTGGAATTGCTTCCAGAATGTCTGAGCTCGCTTTCTACATCGCTATTGCCCTGTCACACGTCAAGATGTGCAGAAATCGCCTGGTGGTTATTGCCTGATTTTACTGCAGAGCAGGACGATCAGGCAACGCTCCACCGGTGATTTCCCGACGTAAAATTGCCCTGTCACACGCCACTACGCACAGGCGATGTGGTTTCCACATCGCCGAAATACACGAATCTACAGCGATATGGAAGCCATATCGCTGCGTGTGACGGTACCTTTAGTCCTCTGCACAATTTGAAGGCTCAGATGCTGCAATATCAAAAATCTTGCAGTAAACCATGTACTACCAAGTTGAGTTTTCTATCTTCAAAGTTACGGATCGAAGCTGCTACCACTCACCCATCACCCTATTATTTATTATCATCCAAGAACAGCATTTATATAGCCCAATTGAACTGCAATGTAAAATGCATCGGCGTTATGTGATTGAAAAGGACATGAAAGTTTAAATCAGATTATATAGAGTCCAAGTGATTATTTTTGCCATCACATTCTGAGCAGTAGGCACAGGGCTTTCCAAGCAGATTTGCTCAAGGGCAAACCAATAGAGTCTATTGCACCATGATCACAGTGCTGTCATTGAGATGCAGCACGGTGCAGCCTGTGTTTAAAACTCACTACCTGTCATTTCACGCAGCCCAATTCTGCAAGCTCTAATAAGACTGAAATGCTTTGCTTGACAACTTCTGGCCTGCAATTACATTTTGTAAGGAATGAATGATAGGCGGACATTAGAATTAAGTTACCAATGATCATTAAGTGCTTCTACTACATATGCACTTCTGTAATATGTGCTCATTAAAAGCGGCACCACAGAACAGAGGAAAATGATCATGGTGGTATAGATTGAAATAGAACGTACAGAAGACTGAAATAAAACGGGAGAGTGGATCAATAGAGACGATATATTACGGATTCTCAGCACTTCTTCCCCATTAGAAGGGAAGGTCACACTCCACAGTCACCTGAGTAAGTTCAGGTTTTCTCACTGAAGGAAATGAGTGTAATCAGGGGGCCTAAATGATGAATATCACAAGGTTACTGGATTGTCAATGCTGAGTTTAGGTTGGCATAGAAAATAACCAAGTGGTTTGTTCCTGAACTAATGAAGTCCCAGACTATCATGTGTAAACGTCAATGAGAATTCGGATAACCATAATGGTACCTTTACACGCTGCTACAGAATGTTAGAAACAACCGGGTGTCGGAGGCAATTGTATCTTGCACCGTCAAAACACCGCGAGGTAGCGCGTGTAAATCAGGTTGTTGCCACCGGTCACTGTCGACACCTGTTTATTCAGCAGTGCTCAAAAACAGGTTGGTTTCAACCCATGGTAGCGGCGTGTAAACGAGGAACAGGAAGGTTTTTGCGACACCTAGTGAACTCCCTGGGCGTGACACAGCCTCCTGGAACCCGCCCCCTCAGTGATCATTGGTGGAAGGTTCCTGCGTTGACGATTGGTTGTCCCTGCATAGGGCGGCATATTTAAGGTGCTGACCAGTCACACTACACAATTGCAATAGCATCATGTATTAGCCAGCCTTCCTGCGCTGGCTGGCCAATCATGATGCTATTGCATTGTCCAATCACCGTACGAGCGTCTCGTAATCCACAACTCTGGCAGCCTATGTGTTGTCCCTGCTGCCAGGTCCTCCCATATTGCCTTGTGGTAGCGGCGTGTAAATGAGGGAAGGTGCTCTACAGAAGGTAAACCTGCGGCACCCGTCGGTGCATCCAGGATATAAAAAACCTACTGTAGAGCACCTTGTAGCGGCGTGTAAAGGTGGTATCAGGTACCGTTACAACCGTTGAAACGTGCTCGTGCACGTGAGACACCCGGTGGTTTCTAACCTTCTGTAGCGGCGTGTAAAGGTACCATAAGGATACACTGAGTGGCACAATGTTCAAACCCATGTAGGTAACAACATAGGCGACATGAACTCATTGTGCTACAATGGCACTGTGATTTGCAGCACACTTGCAAGTCATTTTGTACAGTTTGGGATTGGGTGGATTTTTGCCCCCAATAAAATATGTGGCTTTTATAAAAGGCAAAAAAAAGAATGTGTGCATGGCAGAAAATGACTTGAATCCCTTGAAATCTGCACCATACCCATTATGTAGCTGAATTTTCATCAGTATTTATGATTCATCAATGACCATCAACAAAAGTGAACTGTCATAACAAACAAAAGAACAATCAATGCACATAGAGATAATCCAAGCTAAAGCTGAGCTCCTCAAATCGTACATTAAATTTGTGGCCAAAAGGTTTGAGAGGGTCACAAAACTTGGTTTTATATTTGGCAATTTGCATTAAAGGAAACCTGTCAGGTCATTCTACCCTCCTAACCTATCACTACCTGTCCCTGCACCTTGGCAGCTGTTCCCTAACCATCCCTCTCTGACCTGAACGTGCCCTGTAAAGATTTAGAAATTTAACTTACAAGTAGTCTCCATCCGGAGACTGGAAAGGCGGGCTCCATTGTCCCCTCCTCGCTGTTTCTCGGGACGCCCCGCTGGGCATCATCAGTCTTGCCTGCCTTCTCTGCTGAATGATATGCCTTGCCGGAACGCCATATCCGGCCCTGTGCATTGTGGGGGCTAATCATGTGATAGTACACGGCTCCGGCGCATGCACAGTGTGCATGTTGAAGCCAAGCCATACACGTCATATCCGGCCCGGTGCATTCTGAGGAGTTATAACGTGTACGGCTCGGCTTCAATATGCACACTGCACATGCACCGGATCTGGGCCATATCACATTATCAGCCCCCACAATGCCGGATATGAAGTTCCAGCCCCGCATATCATTCAGCAGAGAAGGCGGGATATTGAAAAGGAGGTGTACAAACAGAAAGATGCCCAGCGGAGTGTCCCGAGAGACAGCGAGGAGGAGACAATGGAGCCCGCTTTTCCAGTCTCCGGATGAAGACTGCTTGTAACTTAAAAAGCATTTCTCCAAATCTTTATAGGGCACATTTAGATCAGGGAGGGATGGTTAAGGAACAGCTACCAAGGTTCAGGGACAGGTAGTGATAGGTTAGGAGGGTAGAATGACCTGACAGGTTTTCTTTAACTCTAGTTTTTTTTATGAAGAGTAGTCAGATGAATTAAAAAAATGCAAAGTAGGAAATTAATTCCTTGACATGAAAATTAATATAACAAAAAAAAACAATTTTCAAGGAATTTCAAACCTGCCACAAAATTACCTTACATACAGTTAGGGCCAGAAATATTTGGACAGTGACACAAGTTTTGTTATTTTAGCTGTTTACAAAAACATGTTCAGAAATACAATTATATATATAATATGGGCTGAAAGTGCACACTCCCAGCTGCAATATGAGAGTTTCCACATCCAAATCGGAGAAAGGGTTCAGGAATCATAGCTCTGTAATGCATAGCCTCCTCTTTTTCAAGGGACCAAAAGTAATTGGACAATGGACTCTAAGGGCTGCAATTAACTCTGAAGGCGTCTCCCTCGTTAACCTGTAATCAATGAAGTAGTTAAAAGGTCAGGGGTGGATTCCAGGTGTGTGGTTTTGCATTTGGAAGCTGTTGCTGTGACCAGACAACATGCGGTCAAAGGAACTCTCAATTGAGATGAAGCAGAACATCCTGAGGCTGAAAAAAAAGAAAAAATCCATCAGAGAGATAGCAGACATGCTTGGAGTAGCAAAATCAACAGTTAGGTACATTTTGAGAAAAAAGGAATTGACTGGTGAGCTTGGGAACTCTAAAAGGCCTGGGCGTCCACGGATGACAACAGTGGTGGATGATCGCCGCATACTTTATTTGGTGAAGAAGAACCCGTTCACAACATCAACTGAAGTCCAGAACACTCTCAGTGAAGTAGGTGTATCTGTCTCTAAGTCAACAGTAAAGAGAAGACTCCATGACAGTAAATACAAAGGGTTCACATCTAGATGCAAACCATTCATCAATTCCAAAAATAGATAGACCAGAGTTAAATTTGCTGAAAAACACCTCAAGAAGCCAGCTCAGTTCTGGAAAAGTATTCTATGGACAGATGAGACAAAGATCAACCTGTACCAGAATGATGGGAAGAAAAAAGTTTGGAGAAGAAAGGGAACGGCACATGATTCAAGGCACACCACATCCTCTGTAAAACATGGTGGAGGCAACGTGATGGCATGGGCATGCATGGCTTTCAATGGCACTGGGTCACTTGTGTTTATTGATGACATAACAGCAGACAAGAGTAGCCGGATGAATTCTAAAGTGTACCGGGATATACTTTCAGCCCAGATTCAGCCAAATGCTGCAAAGTTGATTGGACGGCGCTTCATAGTACAGATGGACAATGACCCCAAGCATACAGCCAAAGCTACCCAGGAGTTCATGAGTGCAAAAAAGTGGAACATTCTGCAATGGCCAAGTCAATCACCAGATCTTAACCCAATTGAGCATGCATTTCACTTGCTCAAATCCAGGCTTAAGACGGAAAGACCCACAAACAAGCAAGACCTGAAGTCTGCGGCTGTAAAGGCCTGGCAAAGCATTAAGAAGGAGGAAACCCAGCGTTTGGTGATGTCCATGGGTTCCAGACTTAAGGCAGTGATTGCCTCCAAAGGATTCGCAACAAAATATTGAAAATAAAAATATTTTGTTTGGGTTATGTTTATTTGTCCAATTACTTTTGACCTCCTAAAATGTGGAGTGTTTGTAAAGAAATGTGTACAATTCCTACATTTTCTATCAGATATTGTTGTTCAACCCTTCAAATTAAACGTTACAATCTGCACTTGAATTCTGTTGTAGAGGTTTCATTTCAAATCCAATGTGGTGGCACGCAGAGCCCAACTCGTGAAAATTGTGTCACTGTCCAAATATTTCTGGCCCTAACTGTAATTTCAATGATCTTATTCAATCAGGAGAAAGTGTTAACAAAGACAAGGCAGAGTAAGAGTGTAAAAGTTATGGAAGCGCAAATAGGGTCTTAGCCTCACCGACAAACAGTGTGTGTGACCCACAAACAGTTTGTAAAGCATATAACGGCTGCTGCAGAATCCATCAAACCACATGTATAACGCGGTCACAGGAGAAAACAAAAGATAAATATATACATGGATGATCTGCGCTGCCATGAAATGAACAGGACCAAAAAAAAGAGTCATCAGGATATAGATTGCTGGCTTTATTCAACGCATTTCGGAACGTTAACCTTGCTCCTTCCTCAACAGACCAACCAAGTTACACACAATGACAGAAGACATCGTTTAAATACACTATGACAACACTAAAGGAAACACATGATTATGATGTAATCCTGGGAGGTTACAATGACGTAACATATTGTCACGTGCTTAGATGGTGTTGACATTCTTGGATGATGCTGTGTAAGTTTGTCTTTAAGAGCTGCATGGTTAATAGTTGTGAAGGTCCTGGCCTCCTGTGTTGTGCTCCAGAGCTGCATTCACTATTAGGTTCAACTGCTGGATGAGGGGTTAATGTGTGACTCATCTGAACTCCCCTCGCCCTAGCCTTTAAGTAGCCTCTCCTTCCACCAGGTGGTGCTGCTGATAGAGTTTCACTCTATGCCTGGAAGCCGTGCTGTGCTGACCTGTGAGTTTGTGTTGCTGAAGTCCTTTCCTTTGGAGTTGCTGTATCCCAGTTCTGTGGAGGGGAGGTGAGGGGGGAACAGCGCAGGGCTGGTGGAGAGTTTTAGGGAGAGGCTGGAGGACCGAACCTTCTCACCTTCAGAGATACCTTCGGGATCAGGGCCATTCAGGGTTCCTAGACTAGGATCAGACTAGTCTTCGCTGGTCACCCTGCCCATAACTGCCATTCCCTCATCAGCATTCTCAATACACCGTGACACATGTATCACGGTCATTTAACAATAAACACATTACAATGACAATGATTAATAATAAAAATAATATTTATTCATTTATATAGTACTAATCATTTCAAAGTACTTTACATACATTTGCATCAGAACTTCTTCTTAATCATTGTCATTGTGATGTATTTATTTTCAAATGACTGTGATATATGTTACATCATTGTAACCTCCCAGGATTACGTCATGGAGAAAGAACAAAGCAGTCTGTAGGAGTGCTAAGGCCAGGACTCATGACAATATTAATGATTATAAGGTGACAAACCGGTATTGATTTCTTGTTCTCCACGATGCGTTTCAGTAGCGGCTTGCTACCTTCATCAGGTACTACCAGATACATCCTTGTATGGCAACCTATCACGTTTCCTAATCGAAGTCCATTATATATAGCCCATTCACTATTTCTCTGAACATAACCCTCCATCCAGCCCAGTAACACTACAAAGATTGGTTGGTGACGGGCTCATGCAGCTTTTATCTGTCCCCATTTCTTCATTGTAAATTAGCACCTGTACTTTGTGTCACCCCCACATTATTGTAGATTGTAAGCTCTTACGAGCAGGGTGGTCATTATTTCTGCTGTAAAGGGAACAAATTAGCAGGTTTTAGGGCTATAAAGTGAAGCCAGTGCCTTTCAGGCATTGGGGTACTGAGTGCAATCATTCCTTTAATTTAATGATTGCATGTATGATTGCACAGAAAACTTTATCTTACACTGGAAAACAAGTGCAGTAAATTAGCATAAGTGCAGCAGAACATCACTATGTGGGGTTGGGTTTCTTTGTATTACTCCCCTGTTTGCTCTAAGCCAAACTCTCCCCACTCCCTGTCACTATATACCAGCCCCAGGACACCTGACATCATGCATGGAGATAGCAATGTCAGGTTCCTATGTGCTGAGTTCAGCACTCCCACCCTCATTGGGTTCTCACTAATTCTCCGGTCACCGGAGTGCAGAACAAGCCCCACACCCTCCAGTCTGTTTGTCCCCAGTCTCCTTTCCTGGATGTTTCCGCTGTCTGTGATTGTGAGGAGACCGAGGATGTGCAGACTGGAGGCGGTGGGGCCTTGTTCTGCACTCTGGTGACCGGAGAAGCAGTGGGAACCCGGTGAAGCCAGCAGGCACGCAGACGAGGGAGGGAGTGCTAAGCTCAGCCACATAGGAGTCTGACATTGTGTTATCACCATGCACAATGTCAGGTGTCCTGGGGCTAGTATATAATGACAGGGAGAGAGGAAGGGGGAGGGTTTAGCTTAGAGTAGACAGGGGAGTAATACAAAGAAACCCGACCCCACATAGTGATGCTGTGCTGCATTTATGCTAATGTTCTGCACTTGTTTCCCGGTGTTTGATCATTTTTCTGTGCAATCATACATGTAATCACTGAAGTAAAGGTATGATTGCATTCAGTAAGGCACTGGCTTAACTTTATAGCCCTAAATCCTGCTGGTTGGGTCTCTTTAATGTCTGTATTTTTTATAATTATGTTACTGATGATGACTGCTTGTATATGAGCTTCTAAATTGTACAGCAAGGCAGAATATGGGAATATGTTGGCGCTATATAAGAAAAGATTATTATTATTACTGGTAAGACAGCCCCTAAATCAGCCATTTATTGGATCATCAAGAACATCAAAGAGATGTTCAATTGCTGTAAAAAAGGTTTCAGTGTGACCAAAAAAATGAATCCAGCAAGTACCAAGACTATTTCCTAAAGTGGATTCAGCTATGGGATTGATTCATCACCAGCGCAGAGCTTGCTCAGTAATGGCAGCACTTGCATGCAATCTGAGACACTTTTGGAGGCTGCTCAGCATCAAGAAGGGAAGCAAAGAAGCCACTTTTCTCCAAGAACACCATCAAAGACAACATGACATTCCACATAAGTATGGGGATTGGACTGCAGACAGTTGGAATAAAGTTATTTTCCCTTATTAAGGCTGTCTGAGACATGTGGAAAAATATTTGAAAAATACTCTGCTCCCCCTAACCTTCTCTCAGTGTTAGAGATA
This sequence comes from Allobates femoralis, assembly GCA_033576535.1. NCBI lineage: Eukaryota > Metazoa > Chordata > Amphibia > Anura > Aromobatidae > Allobates > Allobates femoralis. The sequence goes on along the minus strand of JARQOC010000010.1, from coordinate 121,432,147 downwards.
GCAGTAGGGAGACGTTGCACACTGATATTTACATTATGGTCAGTGGGTGGACAGAGAATAAAGGCTGTAGATAAGGAGGAAAGAACATAAAGAGGAAATGAGTGCAGGATAGAAGCTGTGCTGACATATGAGTCAATGAAAATATCACACACACTTCACGTCCAGCCTATATTACTGAGAGAGACACTCCTACAAGAGAAACATCTAAAACTTGGATCAAGCAGGTTGCAGACTTAAACTCAGCACAATTTAATCAACTAAAGGAAACAACTAACATATGTCAAATCATTTTTTTTCCAACTCAAAGATGCCTATAGACTTTAATGATTTAACACGCCTCTCTTCTGCTTCAAAAAGTCTACCTTCAGCAAGCTAAAGGTTAATTATTATTTCTTATTCTCAGGAATTACTTCATCGGAGACAGCATTACATCAAGATAAAACTTTTTTTTAAACAAAATGCTTAATTTCATTAATCTCTTTAGCAATACCAATATAATGAGCCATAATATTGATTTCCTCACTTACAATTTAAAAGCCCGACTTCTTTCCATAGAATTAAATGCTTCAAACTGACGCTCAACCTTTCTGCCGTCACATCTTTAATTTAGTTGTTATAATTAGGCATTAACTGGTGTCAGTGGTAGAGCCAGTAACGGCCCATTCTGTCCTGCTTGTCTTGATTACCACACTTTAGATGTAGAGTAAATTAGAATGAAAGACTATACAGTCCAATTACAGATAAAACCAGCAAACTGTGCTCGCGTAATTAGATGCCAGTATTATTTTTCTGAGATTTTGTATCTCTAAGGGCACTTCTTGTGGGTACTTTGTTGAAGTCAATACTTCTCGCAGTTACAAGTCTATATGTAAAGAATTTGCCTAGATGCAAGATCACTTCTCTTAGCAGTATAAATGTACAAGGTAATTATATGAGATGAGAACTGGTTGCATTATGATTAACAGGTAGACCCCTCACATCTGTCATCTATTGACATGGATCAGTTTATTATCTCATCGTCTTTGAGGCGCTGAGACGCATTGTGAAAGTTAAACAAAGTCTATTATCTCCCTCTGTGTGATGTCATCACTGTGTATTATATATCAGTTTTTTTTCGCACATTTTTAATTTTATTAAAGCATTAGAATCATAGAATGGTAGAGTTGGAAGGGACCTCCTGGGTCATCGTGTGAAGGGACCTCCGGGGTCATTGTGTGAAGGGACCTCCGGGGTCATTGTGTGAAGGGACCTCATGGTTCATCGTGTGAAGGGACCTCTGGAGTCATTGTGTGAAGGGACCTCCTAGGTCATCGTGTGAAGGGACCTCCTGGGTCATTGTGTGAAGGGACCCCATGGATCATCGTGTGAAGGGACCCCATGGATCATCGTGTGAAGGGACCTGCTGAGTCATCGTGTGAAGGGACCTCCTGGGTCATTGTGTGAAGGGACCTCCTGGGTCATTGTGTGAAGGGACCTCCTGGGTCATTGTGTGAAGGGACCCCATGGATCATCGTGTGAAGGGACCCCATGGATCATCGTGTGAAGGGACCTGCTGAGTCATTGTGTGAAGGTACCTCCTGGGTCATATATAAAGGGAGCTCCTGGATCATTGTGTAAAGAGAACTCCTGGGTCATTGTGTGAAGCGACCTCCTGGGTCATTGTGTGAAGGGACCTCCTGGGTCATTGTGTGAAGGGACCTCATGGGTCATCGTGTGAAGGGACCTCCTGGGTCATTGTGTGACGGGACCTCAAGGGTCATTGTGTGACGGGACCTCCGGGGTCATTGTGTGAAGGGACCTCATGGGTCATCGTGTGAAGGGACCTCCGGGGTCATTGTGTGAAGGGACCTCCTGGGTCATCGTGTGAAGGGACCTCCGGGGTCATCTAGTCCAACCCCCTTCTCAAAGCAGGATTCACTAAATCATCCCAGACGGCCTCTGTGAGAATGCTGTAATGGGACCAAATGCCGGAATGCCCGCGCTGCTACCAGGAATCACCAGGAAATGAAAAGTTAACTGGGCAGTTTTTTCTTTATTCAATCCTACGCGTTTTGGAGCCACTAACCGAACTCCTTGCTCTGGTTAGTGTTCCCAGGTCAGATGTACCCTGAGGAAGGAGCTCAGTTAGTGGCTCCGAACGCGTAGGATGAACAAAGAAAAATCTACCTAGTTAACTCTTCATTTCCTGGTGATTCCTGGTGGCAGCGCGGGCATTCCAGCATTTGGGCCCATTACAGCATTCCTGTCTCCATGGTTATCGTGAAGGTGCGGCCCTGCAGCAGCTATCTTATAAGCCATCTTACAGGCGACTATACCAGTTGTGGGTGACACAACTGAACCAGGTGAGCAGTTCTTAATTTACACCGATATAACCTTTTAAAAAAAAGGATAAGACCCTATGCGCATTTATCTCACATTTGCAGGCCTCTGTGAGAAGACTTCCATTGGAGAACTCACCATCTCTCGTGGTCGCCTGTTCCACTCGTTGATCACCCTCACTGTCAAATAGTTTTTCTAATATCTAATCTGTGTCTCCTCCCATTCAGTTTCATCCCACTGCTTTTAGTCTTTCTTTGTGCAAATAAGAATAAAGCTGATCTCTCTACAGTGAGACATCCCTTGAGATATTTGCAGACAGCTATTAAGTCTCCTATCAGTCTTCTTTTTGGCAAGCTAAACATTCCCAAATCCTGTAACCGTTTCTCATAGGACATGGTTTGGGAATTGCATTTATTACCTATTCTGAAAACAAGATATGGCTCCATATATCTATGATACCCTGTACCATATGTATTGTACCCAAGAGTTCTAATGTTTACATCTTCCCAATTGTATATTTTGAGACCGTGACTTGTACTTTATGCCCCTGAGGAGCGCCCTCAGTTGGTGGTGAAATGCGTCAGGCCAATGGTCTGTCTGTTTCAAATACTATGTTGTTATTATCCAAAGTTTTTCATTTGGGTTCTGCTAGGACTCACAAACCTTTTGTATCAGATTTATTTTAATTTGTGACAGTGTCTGATTACGTTTAATTGTAATGAGGCAGTGAGGGGAATCATATACGAGGACGACATGTATCCCCCAGAATGCGCACTGAAACATATTGAACCCACTGGAGTGCATTGCAATCACTTTGAGTGCAGGATAGGGGGACGGTCCACTCCCTCCAGCCTGTCTCTTGCATGTGACTCATGGCCACAGATTCCATTTAACATCCCATCAGCAAAGGTTTGGGTGCGTCAGTCAGGGTTGCATCTAGCACCCTGCGCCTGAGCCCATCGAGGCCGGGGGGGGGTGCTGGCGAGCTCAGCCCAGCCGCCCCTGCAGCGTCCGGGGGGGGGGTGCTGGCGGATCTCAGCCCCGCCCCCCTGCAGCGGGGGGGGGTGCTGGCGGATCTCAGCCCCGCGCGCCCTGCAGCGTCCGCTCGGCCCCTAGCGCCCTGCAGCCTACAGTGCCACAGCGACGCGCGCCCTCTTACCGGGGACAGCGTCCGTCTCTCCTGAGCCCGCCGCTGATGTTGGTGGCGCCGCCCTTCTCTCATGCCGCTCCCCCTGGCTGCCGCCGCTCTGGACTCAGGGCTCACACGTCCAATGGACGGTGCGGCCTGGCGTCAGTGGTTTGTTGCAAGCTGCAGAGCTGGAAGCTCTGTGCAAGGCAGGTCTATGTGAAGTCACAACACAGGCCTGTGAAGATAAAGTACCTGGCGCACTACAGAGTGAAACGGTGCGGCCATCCCCCACTGCAACAGGTTATATGCGGACTGTGTGGATACCGACTGCGACCAGAGGCGTTTTGGCATTTAAGTTGTGAGTTATACCAATAAAAGCCATTTAAGTTGAACTTTCCTTGGGTCACTGCCTCATTACCGCACAGTGTGAACACCGCTGCACTACATTGTGTAGACAATTAGGCTGCGTTCACATGTGCATTCCCATCCGCAGCGATTCTGCGGAGGGGAACCACAATGTGAGCACAGCCATCGCAAGTGCCTATGTTTATAATGGGAGCGCACGGTGCTGCGCTTGACTGCGCATGACCGTGCTGCTCCCATTCATTGCCTGTGTGATCTGTAAGCATGCGCATGCTTGCGTACAGATCACACTCTCTCGTCTGCTCCAGGAACGTGACATGTCTGTCCTGCAATAGCCCTTTAAGCTGGTCAATGTTGAACCTGTGAAAGCCATCTTGTTTCCTGTTTGGGCTTACTTACATGAAAACATCACTCCTTGGAGGAGTTTTGTGTCTAGTAGTTAGCCTAGTTCAGGTTTATAGCTGCAGAATTGTCTTACCCAGACTCTTTCTACCCTTATTCAAATTGTTTCCTCAACTTTTACTCCTGTGTCCAAAGGCTTCTATCACTGCCTGCTGTTCCCTTCTTGTGCTTCTCCAGCCATTGGATTTCAGCCATGTTCCACCAGTATCATATGTATGTATGTATATGTATGAATGTGTACTTGTGTGTACAGTATGTGTGTATGTATGTGAGTCAGTCGACAGGGTAGGGGTACTCGGATACCGGGACAGGTGGTTACTTCAGTAGGGATCACGGCTGGTCTGTTCCCATTTCCGTGCCCTGGACCCTCAATGGCGGGTGGGGGTGATAATGTTGGGGGAATTGTGACATGACGCCACCTGTGGTTCCTGGTAATAGGGTTACCAGCGCTGCGGCCGGCCACTGAGGTGATGGAAATGCAGCTTTGCTAGTGCAGCTCCCCACAGGTGGAGCTTTACCTCAGAACAGGGGAATTGAAGATTTGAGTCGTAGTCCTCACCTCTGAGATGCTGTAGAGGCCCTCCGGGCAATGGATGAAAGGAGACCAGACACCAGATCAGCTCAAAAAGTTCTTTACTCACACCAAATGGAACCGGTACATGGTACAGTCTGGGTTAACCGGGGGCCATAGCCGCAGATTTTGGAGGCTTCTCCAGAGTCTGTCAGAGGTGTCCTTAAAATGGCTCTCCTGGTCCTTTTTCCCTTCTGTGCCCTGATGGCCTTCTGTACTCCCACTCGTGAGTCTAATCTCTAGTTCTCGGGGTCTGGTGCCTAAAGTCTCTGTACTTCTCAGTGTCGTGAACCCAGCTGCGGGACTGATGTTGGACTACTTGATGGGTGCTGTGGCTCCCTTATGTTGGTCCTACAACCTGCCAGTCTGCAGTTAGGGATAGACCGTAACTAACCGCCTCGGTTCGGGTGTACCGGTGGTGACTTGGGTCTCCAGCTGGCTCTGACCAGTCCTGGAGTGGCCCCCTTCTCTGTCTGGGTCACCCCTCTCCTTAGAGGTGCCCTCCTGTCACGGTAGCAGGGTCCCCTGCGTCCGTCTTCTCTGCTGTCTTACACCATATGACTGACTAGTCTTCTAACTGTCACCCCTCATCTCCTGCTCATCTAGGCTCTACCCCCTGGAACCTACTGAATATACGGTCCCTGTACTGAGGTGGCCTACTGTATTGGTGTTGGGGTGCAGACTCTGTAGGGTCCTCCATATCCATGACTACGGAGGCACTACACCTTCTGTTTGGAGTGCAGTACCTCCGTGTGGCGCCTTGCCATAGGGGCACCACATATGTGTGTGCATTTGTCTATGTGTATGTATGTGTATCTGTGCATGTGTATGTGTGCGTGTTTGTACGCACCCACTGCTGAAAAACTCTGAGGCTGTCTGCGGCTTTGTATGCAGAACAAATGGAGAGCGGCAGCCTCTGTAGCCACCTGAGGGTGCCCACACCCCATCTCCTCCTGCACACACAGGCCTCAGACAGAGCCTTGGAGTCTCCTAGCAGTGGTGGGTGCAGGGTTGCGGCGGAGATGTCGGTCGGCAGGCAACGTTGTTGGTGGATGGTGGGTGTGCAGCAGTTTTTGCTTTGGTGTCCCACTGGAGGTACCACGCAAGGGGCTGGTACCGCCAGTAGGCGTCATATTGGGACACCCTTCACTTCCGGTGGTGCCAGGAATTGTGGGATACGGCCTCATCCCGACAAAAGTAGGAGACAGATGCCACCAGGTAAATATGTATTAGATATTATAGATACACACACATGGACACACACGTCTTTCTCTCAGTTTTAGTTCCAAAGTAATAAAGTGATGTGGCCTGTGACTAAATGGGGCAATTATCTAGTGCACTGCTTAAGCCAATTAGTAGCTGAGGGCCTGTCCTCTTGCCATCCTGGCTTCGGTCAGAAGGATGCATTCAGCAACTATGCAAGTATTGGACCCCTAGCCTTTTTCATCTACACCTTCGTCCTGGGACAGCCCATTGACTTCCACAGTTTTCAATATTATCTCTATGCAGATGATGCGCAGATCTCTCTCTCTGGATCCCATATCACCTGCTTACTAACTAGAAACCCACAATGTCTGTCCACTATTTCATCCTTTTTCTCTGCTTGATTTCTAAAAACAACATGGACAAAAAGGAACTTATCTTTCCTACTCCTCACTAAGCCCCGAAAACAAACCTATTCATCAAAATCAATGGCTACTCACTCTCCCCAGTCCTGCAATCTTGTTGCCTTGAGATAAACCTCGACTCTGCCTTCTCCTTCAAGCCACACATCCAAAACCTTCCACCTCCTGTTGACTCCAACTCAAAAATATTTCACAGATCTGTACAATACTTAAACAAAAATCTGCTAAAACATTAGTGCATGCACTCATTATCTTCCACCGGGACTACTGCAACCTCCTCGTCTCTGGCCTCCCTTCTAACATTCTTGCACCCCAACAATGTATCCTAAACTCTGCTGTCCGACTAACCCACCTGTCCTCCACTATTTTTTGGCCTCTCCTCTATTCGAATCCCTTCACTTGCTTACCATTGTCCAAAGACTCCAGTTCAAAACCCTTATCATGACAAACAAAGCCATCTACAACCTGTCTCCTCCATACAACTGTGACATGGTCTCCTAGTATTTATCTGCATGTAACCTCCGATCCTCAAAAGATCTCCTTGTCTCCTGCCCTCTTTTCTTTTATTTCCACAACCGCATGTAAGATTTCTCCAGTACATCCTCATACTCTGGAACACTCTGACACAACACATCAGACTCTTGTCTACTGTGGAAACCTTCAATATGAACCTGAAGACCCACCTTTTCCAACAAGCCAACAACCTGCAGTAACCATCAGTCCACTAAACCGCTGCATGACCAGCTCTCTCCTCACCTATTGTATCCTCACCCATCCCTTGTAGACTGTGAGCCCTCGTGGGCAGGGTCTTCTCTCCTCACCTATTGTATCCTCACCCATCCCTTGTAGACTGTGAGCCCTCGTGGGCAGGGTCCTCTCTCTTCACCTACTGTATCCTCACCCATCCCTTGTAGACTGTGAGCCACCGCAGGCAGGGTCCTCTCTCCTCACCCATCCCTTGTAGACTGTGAACTCTCGTGTAGGGTCCTCTCTTCACCTGCATCTGCGATGCCCTACAGGGCTGCGGGGTACTCGGTATAGCTGGGATAATCGGTACTTAAGAGGTACAGTGGCTGTGGCCCTGGGCGTGCAGCAAAGGCAAATTATTTACAGGGGAAAGTTTGTGACGCAACCTGTGGTACTCTGCCAGGGGTGGCCGACGCTGCAAGATATGACCACTGGGGAGGATGGCAGTGCAGCCGGGATGGTATAGCTCCCCACAGGTGGAGCTGGGCCCCAGGGATGATGTGGACAGTCTATAGCAGGGACAGGGCTCTGTTCGTGTATAGGGCCACAAGGCGTAAAAGGAGCAGACACAGACAGTTCGTGAAATTCTTCATCTTTTACTTGCTGATCGGGCAAGGTCACCCAGCTAGGTGCTGTGCTCCTCCAAAGTGCTGCCAGGTTAGTTCCCTGAAGATCAGGATCACTCTGTCGAGACACCATTCGTGGGCCTTCTCAAGTGGCTCTCTCCCTGCTCTGGATTCTCGCCTCACCTGCCCTGCGCCTTCATGAACAGTGTCCCAGGCTGATAGCTGCGGGCCTTGTCGGGCGACTGCGGCGGCACATCCCCTGACCCTAGTTTTAGCCACCATCCAGCAGATTATTTAGGATAGTAGCCACTGCTCCTACAAACACAGTGGCCTCCGGTTTCCCTGGTTGGGACTTGGAGTACCCGCTCCAGATCGGGGCCGGTCCCCTCTGGCAACCAGTCCCTCCGCCTGACTCTGGCCGGGACTGGATTCGGGGCACATGGATGGAGCCCCCATTCCCGTGTCCCTAGGACTCTTTCCATCCTGCGTCCGGACGCCTTCCTCCTGTAGACTATCTCCTCACGTTCTCTAACCGGCTGCTAATCCCTCCTCCAGCCAGGAGATGGAGCCCTCCCTCAAAAGGGTCCGCCCGAATCCCCTAGCCTGGATTTGGGATGGTGTTGTGTGCAAAACATGGGTCTTGGGTTCACAATCCCTCTCACCTAGGAATGGTGACACCACAACTGTGGAGTTGGTGCAGCATCACAGTGGCGACCAATCCGCAGGGGCGCCACACATCTGTCTGTGTCTTGTATTGTTCATGAATATTGTACTTGTTTCTATTATGTATACTCCTTTTAACATGTAAAGCGCAAGTGCTATAATAATAATAATAAATAACAATAATATAATAATAGATACATACCTGTGAATAATAAAGTGTTATCCCTATCTTCTAAGGTTATGATAGATGCAATTTTGGCTGACATAATTTCTAAATAAATGCGCATGACAATTTTCAAAAACTATTTGGGAAAGCTGAGAATGTGCAGCCACCTCTACAATTATTATTATTATTATTATTATTATTATTATTATTAATTTATATAGCGCCATTATATTCCATGGCGCTTTACATGTTAAAAGGGCAGACCAGGACAAGTAACATAGTAACAATACAAGTAACAATAAATGTTGACAATTCAGTTGTACAGAAACAAGAGGGGAGAAATCCTGTCCACAAAGGCTCACAGTCTACGAGGGGCGGGTGGGGATACAGTAGGAGGGGGAAATTCCAGTCATGAGGTGGTGTGGTGGACCGGGTCTTATTGCAGGTGGTAGGCTTGGCGGAACAGGTGGGTCTTCAGGCTTCTTTTGAAGGTTCCCAGGGTAGGAGAATGTCTGATGTGTTGGGGCAGTGAGTTCCAGAGTCTGGGTGAAGCACGAGAGAAATCCTGTATGCGGTTGTGTGAAGAGGAGATGAGGGGGGAGTAGAGGAGAAACTCTTGGGAGGATCGCAGGTTGCGTGAGGGGAGGTAACGGGAGACCATGTCAGAGATGTATGGAGGGGACTGGTTGTGAATGGCTTTGTATGTCATGGTTAATGTTTTAACCCGGGATCTCTGGGAAGCAGGGAGCCAATGAAGGGCTTGGCAGAGGGGGGAGACAGGGGAGTAGCGGGGAGACAGATGGATTAGGCGGGCAGCGGAGTTCAAGATAGATTGGAGGGGTGCAAGGGAGGTATTAGGGAGGCCGGTGAGCAGGAGGTTGCAGTAATCGAGGCGGGAGATGATGAGAGCGTGAATAAGGGTTTTTGCAGTGTCGTGGTCAAGGAAAGTGAGAATCCTATAGATGTTTTTGAGCTGGAGTCGGCAGGAGGTGGCGAGGGCCTGGATGTGGGGCTTGAAGGAGAGGGAAGAGTCAAGGATAACCCCGATGCACTTGGCATGGGGGACTGGAGAGAGAGAGCAGTCGTTGACGACGATGGATAGGTCAGGTAGTGAGGGGGAGCATCTTGAGGGGAAGACTATGAACTCGGTTTTGTCCATGTTCAGCTTAAGGAAGCGAGCAGAGAAGAAGGATGAGATGGCGGACAGGCAGTGTGGAATTTTGGATAGAAGGGAGGCGATGTCAGGACCAGACAGGTAGATTTAGGTGTCGTCGGTGTAGAGATGATATTGGAGGCCATGGGACTCAATGAGTTGCCCTAGACTGAGAGTGTAGATTGAGAACAGTAATGGTCCAAGAACTGAGCATTGGGGGACCCCGACAGATAGGGGGTAGGGCGAGGAGGATGTGTGGGAGTGGGTGACGCTGAAGGTGCGGTCTGTTAAGTATGAGGAGATCCAAAAGAGGGCAAGGTCCGTGATGCCAAGAGATTGCAGGATCTGTAGTAGAAGGGAGTGGTGAACAGTGTCAAAGGTGGCTGACAGGTCGAGGAGGAGGAGGACAGAGTAGTGGCGCTTGCTTTTGGCAGTCAGTAAGTCATTTGTGACTTTGGTCAGGGCTGTTTCAGTGGAGTGGAGGGGTCGGAAGCCAGATTTGCAGGCGGTCAAAGAGGGAGCAGGAGGAGAGGTGAGAGGACAGCTCAGAGTGGACATGCTGTTCAAGTAGTTTAGAGGCGAAAGGGAGGAGAGATATAGGGCGGTAGTTGGAGACAGTTGTGGGATCGAGGGAGGGTTTTTTGAGGATGGGTGCGATCATGGCGTGTTTGAAGGCTGAGGGGAAGGTGCCAGTGGTAAGTGATAGGTTGAAAAGATGAGTTAGGGCTGGGATGATAACAGAGGTGAGGTTGGGAATGAGGTGGAATGGGAGCGGGTCGTGGGCACTGGTGGTGAGGTGTGATTTTGACAGGAGGGAGGAGAGCTGGTCTTCAGTTATGGGGGGGAAGCAGTTGATGGAAGTAGAGGGCAGTATAGGTGAAAGGGGAGGCTGTGGGTACAGTGGATCAAAGCAGTCTCTGATTCTGTCAATCTTTTCTTTGAAGAAGGAGGCAATGTCTTCTGCAGAGATAAGGGGAGAGGGAGAGGGAGCAGGCGGGCGGAGTAAGGAATTGAAGGTTTTGAAAAGTTGCTTGGGATTGTGGGACAAGGAGGTAATTAGGGATAAGAAGAAGGTTTGTTTGGTGGTGGCAAGTGCAGTCTTGAAGGCGATGAGGGACTGTTTGAACAGTGCAAAATGCTCAGTGGAAGGTGATTTTTTCCATCGCCTCTCGGCGACCCTGGATGCCCGTCTCAGGTCTTTAGTGAGGGTGGTGTGCCAGGGTTGCCTATTAGTGCGTGGAGCGTGGTGTGTGAGGGGGACTGCTAGGTCGAGTGCCTTGGTTAATGTGGTGTTGTAGAGGGTGGTGGCAGTGTCTGTATCACGTATAGATGTTATGTTGGCGAGAGGGAGAAGGGATTCTGAGAGTGAGTGGAGATCAATGTGTTTTAGGTTTCTGCGGGGATGATCAAGTTTGCGGAGAGGAGGTGATGTAGTAGGGGAGGAGAGGGCGGAGAAGGTCAGCAGATTGTGGTCAGACAGGGTGAGGGTTGAGTTTGTGAGATTAGTAAGGGAGCAAAGACGGGTAAAGATGAGATCCAGCGTGTGGCCATCTTTGTGGGTGGCAGAGGAGGACCATTGGGAGAGCCCGAAGGAGGAGGTCAGGGAAAGAAGTTGAGAGGCGGTTGGGTGGGCAGTGTCAATGGGGATATTGAAATCACCCATAATGATGGTGGGGATGTCAATAGAGAGGAAATGAAGTAGCCAGGTGGTAAAGTGGTCGAGGAAGGTGGGGATGGATCCAGGGGGGCGGTAGATGACGGCTAGCTGGAGGTTACAGGGGGAGAAGATGCGGACAGAGTGGGCTTTGAAAAATGGGAGAGTAACAGAGGGGGGTAATGGAATAGGGGCGAAGGAGCAGATGTCGGATAGGAGTATGCCGACACATCCGCCATGTTTGTCAGAGGGGCGGGGTGTGTGGGAAAGATTGAATCCGCCGTAGGATAGTGCAGCAGGGGAGGCCGTGTCGGAGGGGGTGAGCCAGGTCTCTGTGATGCCAAGGAATGAGAGTTTATTAGAAATAAAGAGTTCATGAATGTCTGTGAGCTTATTACAGACTGAGCGGGCGTTCCAGAGTGCGCCTGGCAGGGAGATTAGAGGAACAGGGGCTGGGGGAATGGGTCTAAGGTTGGTCAGGTTGCGAGGGTGGGTGATGGTGGGGTTATGAGAGTTGGTGATGGGACGTGGGGGTGGGGTGTAGGTGACTGTGGGGATGTGGTGGGGGGGGGCGGGATTAGGGGAGTGATTGCTAGGGCTCCATGTTCTTCTCAATAATATGGGCCGAAAAGTCTCCTTATCAGCTCATCTGTCTCCTTGTACTGGCAGGCAGATTCCTCTCCATGAGGAAAATAGGTAGTTCCCTAGACCTCGTCTCAGCCTCTTACACAGCCAGATCAGAATTCCCACACACTGCACTGATGAGGGGCAGTCACTCCGAAACGCAGCATCTGCAGTTTGGGGTTCTGAACTGGCACAAATCCTTGATCATATTAAAAGACTTGTTAAGAGTCGATTGTGACTTTGAGAATTGCTACCTAAAAGTGGCGCTAGAGTTTGTCCACTTCCTCACTGAAGTGACACTTTGCATATTTCCCAGAGGAGCATTGCGGTTAAAAGTCTCCTTATTGTTAGGTCCCCTGGCACCGCTCCCAAGCTCACCTCTCCCGGGTCGGCATCGTCTGTTCCTCTGCCGACCGGGCAACCGGTGTCCAGACGTACTGTGTCTCGGAGCTGTTGCCGGGTTCCCTTCCTGTCAGCTGACCACCGGGCTCACACATGAGCACATTATAATGGTCATATTCATGTGACCAATCAGCGGTGCACTAGGTGCACTCCTCCCCTGTGACTCTAGGGGCCGGCACGGTCCAACATGACACTCCCCTTGACCAATAGCTGCTCTTCCTCTGGTATATCAGGCCACCTCCACTGATGGGAGGTGCCTGATTATTAGTTAATTTGCTTCTGCCTTGCTGACTGTTGGTCAGGCCTTCCTTGTACCCTGTTACCTGGAACCCTAGCTGTGCTCTGCCCGGTAGCACCATTCCTGCTCGCCTAGCCTTGTACCATTACCCGGAATCCTTAGCTGTGCCGTAGCATAGGCTAACCTTACGAGCCGCCCCCTGATACTAGCAGTCATGGTATTTAGACCCCCTGGGCTTGCCCCTGACAATCTCTGTATAGGGGTTGATTAAACTAGGTCAGTTTACCCAGGTGAGTTCGGTACCATGGTCCAGTGGGTCCACTCTAGGATGCCTTCCCCTGGAAGCGTGACACTTATCAGCTCATGTGTCTCCTTGTGCTGGCAGGCAGATTCCTCTCCATGAGGAAAATAGCTAGTTCCTCAGACCTCATCTCAGCCTCTCACACAGCCAGATCAGAATTCCCACACACTGCACTGATGAGGGGCAGTCACCCCAAAGTGCAGTGTCTGCAGTTTGGGGTTCTGATCTGGCACAAATCCTTGGTCATATTAAAAGGCTTTTTAAAGAGTCGATTATGACTTTGAGGATTGCTACCTAAAGGTAGCGCTAGAGTTCATCCACGTCCTCACTGAAGTGACAATTGTCATATTCATAAGAAGATTTCTGGGGTTTTTAACCTTAACCACTTCTTATTCTTTGAATTGCTCACCTCTTCAGTGGACCACACCGGTATTAGGAGTGAGAATGTCTTGTACATTAATCATATGAACAGTATAGCCAATCAAGGTCCTTAGGAGTCATGTGTCATCTATGAAAATATTACCACAGAAGCGGCATAAATTAGGTGTTTTCATGCCTCAGAATTCAATCCTGTGCTGTGTAGTCCGCTTTCTTTGCGCTAAGCCACAGTAGATTCAGACTCTGTCCAATCGCTGATTGTCTTTTACCTTCGGTTAATTCTTTTCAGTCAGCAGGTGTTTCCATTAATCATTTAGTCTGTCCTATCACATTGCAGGAATGGCTATTTATAACCTTCCCCTTTCCTGGTCTTCTCCACTCGTTATATCCCAATGTGGATCCTGCTTGGAGTTTTGGCCATACTGTCAAGTGTGTATGACAGTGAGTTGGAGACCAGAAATCTTTATCGTCTTTTTTTGTCCAGTCCATCTATCCTTCTCATATCTCTCCAAGAGTTAGGTAATGGTAGGATTGCCTTTCTTGCAGTGGTACTTTACTTGTTCCATTTTGTATCTGTGGTGCCCCTGCGGTCTGGTCGCCACTGAGGGGTACTGCACCCACACCAGGGGTGCAGTATTCCTGTCTGCGGCAACCAGGCTTGGTAAGTCCAGTCACCCACAAACACGCCAACACACAAGGTGGTGGGTGGGAAGTGAGCAAGAAGCAGTCAGGGAAAAGAAAGGGACAAAGGGAAAACTGTCAGTTGGAGGAGAGCAGCGAGAGAGGGCAGAGAGGAAGGGCCCGGAGGACCTAAGCGGAGATGAGGCTCGTCCCCGGTCGCGAGACTAGAGACCACAAGGAGACAGAGGGAGCCCTAGGGAGTGGGTAGTGAGTGATCTACCCGTGTGCCTGAGTCCATAGTGAGGTGGAGGGGCAGGGCGAGCACCAGGAACCTGGCCCTGAAGGTGACGAGGAGATTCCAAGCTCCAACCATGGAACCGGTGGCCCGAGATCTCCAGGAGCTGTCGCTTACGCCCAGCACTCCGCCGAGAAGGCAGCCGTACTAGGGCCAGGGGACTCAGCCGGTCGCCCAAGAATGCCCGGGCTGCTGGATTGGGACTCTGTGTGCAGAGGCGCATGCAGGAAGGAGGAGAGCAGGCAGCCCAGAGGGAAGGAGGCCCGAGAGGGAAGAAACATGAAAGGGGTACACTGGACAAGCCATTCTGGTTGCCAAGGACTACCCAGACAGCAAATGTACTTGAACTGTGATCTGTGGTACTTACAAAGACAACTGAAGTAAACCGTGTTGGAACTCAGAACTATGTGAGACTGTTCATTTCCCCTCCTGGGGAGTGGTAGAGTGAAATGCCGCGCAGGCAGCAGAAGCCTGCCTGTGAGATGCCCCGAACGTTCCCTGCAGCAAGTTCAGCCCCGCTGGCTATCCATGACCCGAATCATCCCCTACTCCGGATGCCCTGGGGACCCACTCCACCTGTGGGGAGCAATACCATCATAGCTGCCATCCCATTATCCCTAGAGGTCCCAGTTTGCAGCAGCGGCCACTACTAGCCACATTCCACAGGTGGTGTTACATCAAACTCAACTCTTAAACCTCATTTTCTTTTAACAATCTCTCCCCCTCCCTTTTTTTATTGATTGCTTCGGGGCCACGGACTAGGTCACGCCACCGTGACATCCCACAGCCCCGATGATGTTGAGAGGCCCAGTTCCGAGTACCCCACGGCCCCCACGGGGCGAGTCATATCCTTATTTTATGTTTCCTTACTTAGGATGAATTCTGTCTCTGCATAGTTTTCCTTAGTCAAGATTATAGTGCTCTACACCTCTCACAGGTTCCTAAGAAGATACAAGTAATGTTTAATGGCCTATTAGGTAACCAGATCCACGTTGTCATGTCCTACTTTTGCAGTTAGGTTATTCCAGCCCACACAGGTGCCACCAGAGTCTGCAACTTTAGGCTGTACAGTAACCAGTTGGCTCAGGTGCAGTAGTTTTGAAATGGATCCAATTTTCCCTTGAGAGTTACCTAATGTGCATAACAGGTGTTAATATACACGTGCTACTGATGTGTACTACAAAAGTGGGACTGACATAGGATTGAATGAACAGGTAATGCTTAAGAAAAATGAGAACACAAACTATGCCTGGAAAATGAATTAAGCAATATTACAAGCTTCGCATCGTGCAGTCCGGTTATAATTAGGTCCATTACTAATCTCAACATCATTTTATTTTTTAGGGGGGTGAAAGTACCCTTTAATCTTCCCTAGAAACTATGTCATATAAGTCACCATAATAAGCCATAAAATGGTTAATATGAGAGCCCAGAGTAATATGATTAAATTAAGAAACTGATGTCAGTCAGCGGCCGCTGACAGAGATCCAGCACAGCGGGTAGATGTTAATTAAAGTAGATGATTAAAATCAATCTAAAATTTAAAAAAATCATGTCACACAGGGTGTAAAGGAACGTTCTGCAACGGCCGCGCTTGTCATGTGATTTTATGCTAATCGTAATTTCCTGTAGCCACTTTTGCAAGCAAATGGCGCATGTGCGCTGAAAATGTACAAGGGAACCATCGGATACAGCTCAAATCTGACCTAAGAAGAATATATCTGGGATTAAAAATGGAGACAGACAGACAGACAGATAGATATAGAAACATAGGAGGCAATTAATGAAAAACATGCTAATTTATTGGCCCATAGTGTTATTATAGGATTAGTCTGTACCAGAAAAGCCCCTGTACCTTTACTGGTGCTGCAGATTTTTTTTTTACATAGACATAGTAGACAGACAGACAGACAGACAGATAGATAGATAGATAGATAGATAGATAGATAGATAGATAGATAGATAGATAGATAGATAGATGCATGCAATTCCTAAAGAAGGTCGCAGCACTCCAGTATGATGTAGCCAAGTTGTTTAATCCAGCTTTAGGCACAAGAAAATGGCGACGTTTCGGGCACACACGCCCTTAGTCCAGCCCGAAACGTGTGTGCCTGAAACGTCGCCATTTTCTTGTGCCTAAAGCTGGATTAAACAACTTGGCTACATCATACTGGAGTGCTGCGACCTTTCTTTAGGAATTGCATGTATTATAGGGGTCTTGAAAGGGATTCCCTGGATTGCTTAGCACCCATTTGAAACCAGCATACAGTGCTGCTCTGCTTTTGTTTCATAGATAGATAGATAGATAGATAGATGTTGACAAAAGTATTCGGACAAGCCTCTTAATCACTGAATTCAGGTTTTCTATTGAATGTCATTGCCACAGGTGTAAAAAAATCAAGCTCACAGAAACGTACTCTGTCTGACCCAAAATATCTAATTGACTGGCTGGACAGAGTTGTTTAACATTACCAAGCACAAAACCAAGCATCGGATTGAGTGGTGTAAAGGCCACGTCACACGTTTCAATATCCTTCACAACATCGTTCAAAACTCACGTGTTTGGTGATGCACGAAAGATGTTGGAACGACATCGTAGCGTGTAACACTGCAATGTCACCAGCCAAATTGAACGATCCTTTAATGGATCGTTCAACCCAGATTTGTGAACATGTTCTCAAATCTGCCGATGAACGATCCTTTAACCTGCAGGATCATGCTGTGTGACACCACGATGAACGATCTCCCAGCGGCACTGCCTATGCTGGAAGAGGGTAACCATGGTACACATCGGGTTACTAAGTGCCGCACCGCACTTAGTAACCCGATGTGTACCTTGGTTACCAGCATTCTTGTTGGTCCTGATCGCTGGTGTGTCTGCCTGTGTGACAGCTCACCAGCGATCTGAACAATGTTGTTAGCGATCGCACATGCATGATATCGCTAACAACATCGTTAACAAAACCACCAAGGACAACATCTGCAAGGAGTTTCTATGTTCTCCCCATGTTTGCATGGGTTTCTTCCCACACAGCAAAGAATGTTTAGATTTTGAGCACCAATGGGGACAGTGTTGCAAATGAATGAAAAGCATCATGCAATTAATTGTGCTATATGAATAAATATTATTATTATAGCTGGAAAAAGGAGGAAGCGCGCACAATGTTTTATCCAATGAACGGTTAAAGCAGTATAATCGGTTAGGCTCACCTTGTACGGTTGTGAGTCACAATGGCTGCTGCAGACACCTGCATGGTATATATAAAAATAGGAAGAGAACTGAGACCTCAACTCTGCACTGCCAATGGATCACACGGGTCCAGATGGGTTTCAATGTTTAATTTAGCCAAAGCGTTTCATAGCCGTCGGCTACTTCACCAGGCACAATCATGTTCCTGATTGTGCCCTGATGAAGTAGCGGACCGCTATTAAATGTGTTGGGTAAATTAAAATTGGAAACCCATCTGGACCCGTCTGATCCATCAGCAGCGCAGAGTTGAAATCCCGGTTCTCTTCCTATTTTCATATACTTTAGGAGAGACAACAGATCAGTGCATACAATGGATACTGTCACGGGTGTGTCAGGAGGCACGGATGAGACTGTAGAGGTCACTCGCAGAAGGTCCCAGCATTTGGCCAAACAGTCTACATCCTAAAGAAAAATGTATCTGTCGCTTTAAGAGACATTTCCCTTTTAGTTAAAGCTGGAGGTCCCTAGGACCCTGCTGATTCCTTACCTTGGAGCTGCCTACATATTTCCCTCGACTCCCAGGATGCATTGCTGGTGATAGCCTCAGGTGTTCCTGATTGATTCTTGGATCAAAGCAGTGTTTCTTGGAGCCTGCTGGTTTGCTGCTTGGATCTGCTAAAGCTAAGTGTATCTCTTCCCCACTTTGTACTGTATATTTCCCTTGTGTGTTTTCTAGTTGCTAGCCGGGTTGACTAGTGTTCACCCGCTCTGAGCCCTGTGTAGTGGTAGTCCAGGAACAGTAAGGGAATAGGTTTCCTGGCGGTGACAGTTGCGGAAACTGTATAGGGACGTTAGGGGAGCCAGGTGTCAGTGCTAGTTGGTCCAGGGGTCACCATCCCCCCTTTTTGCCCTTAGCATCAGGGACTCCTTTTCCCCTCTCCCTGTTGTCATCCAGCGCTGAGTGTCTACCTACACCCAGCATGACAGATACACGGTATGGCTCCCGTTTTACAGATCTGTCAATAACCAGTGTATATAATGTATCTGGTGCATGAATTATTGTCCCACATTGGCATTTGATTCGCTATATTCATCATACAACTACAATCTGAAGATGAATCATCTCTATCCACCTATGCATCACAAATGAGCTTCACAAATGCCATATAAAGATATTACATAGAAACAAGTTTCATTTACTAATATCTTTCTTCCCATCGGAAACAATAATATATATAATTTTTTTATGTAGTGAAAGTAAAATTAATATCGGAGGAGATAAACAGAGTAAATCGATTTCCTTTAAGACTCACAAAACGTTGTGTCCTATAGGCAATGTGCTCTGGGTGCATTTAAATGAGCCTGTATATTATCCATACGACAGAATCTTTAGGAGGCAATATTTATATTACTGAGAAAGTTAGAAAACTGGAGACTTCCATTTATGAATAAGGTCCTTGACACCGCTGGTGAATAGGTCCCTGTGCTATCATATCTAGGCACAATTCCTACCACAAACATTTATTTGTAGAGAGTGAATATTAACACTGTAATTTATTACCTAATTAGTAGCTTATAGTAATAACTGAAAATATGATATTAAAATCTGTACAAACTGCTCTGCATTTAGGAACTGAGTCGCTGGGAGACTTTGTCAATAACAGGAACATCATTATCTAGAAAGTATTTTTTTTTTTAGTTTTTATTATTTCCATTTTTTTTTTACTACTTTACAAGTTATGGAGAGATGCCATATATAGTGCAATCTGCTACAGAATAACACATTCTTCTTATATGTTGCATTATGTCTACACTGCAATGCCATAGCGGATTGGTGCGTCAGTCTCCACGAGGGGAAAAGCTTTCCCCTTAGACCCAATCTTAGCCTCACCCTCAGCCAGATCAGATCCCATATTTTGCACTGATGAGGGGCAATCACCCCGAAATGCAGCGTCCGCAGATTGGAGTTATGATCTGGCATAAATTCTAAATCATATTGTAGGTCTCGATAAAGGGTCAATTTTGACATTTTTTGATTGCTACTTCCAATCGCTGGCTTATACATACTGTACATGTGGTCAAATTTGTTGATACCGCTCGTTTAATGAAAGAAAACCCCACAATGGTCACAGAAATAACTTGAATCTGACAAAAGTAATAATAAAAAAAAGTCTATGAAAATGAATGAACAAATGAAAGTCAGGCATTGCTTTTCAGCCCTGCTGCCACAGAATTTTTTTTAAATTACGAAACTCAAGACATCGGCCTGGACAGAAGTGATAGTCCCTTAACTTAAAGGGAACCAACCACCTCAGATGATGACTATAAGCTGTTAATACATGTCCCTGCACCCTACCTACACCTTTCCACCTATGTTTTTCTTAAGAATATTGATAAATGTAAACCGAAATAAACACTTTATAAAATTACATGCCTGTGTACTTCTGGGCG
Source organism: Allobates femoralis (assembly GCA_033576535.1). Classification (NCBI taxonomy): domain Eukaryota; kingdom Metazoa; phylum Chordata; class Amphibia; order Anura; family Aromobatidae; genus Allobates; species Allobates femoralis. The sequence continues at coordinate 121,412,289 of JARQOC010000010.1, read as the reverse complement.
TCTCCTTCTGGGTCAGTTACTAGAGGGCTGTGTCTCCAGCAGCATGACTGGCTTCTCTAGCCCTCCCTCTTACTTTGCAGGACGTCACATGAAGGGACGGGAGCTGCCTTGCGTGCCCGCCCACTGATAGATAACATCACGCCCTTCATGTGACGTCCTGCAAAGTAAGAGGGAGGGCTAGAGAAGCCAGTCATGCTGCTGGAGACACAGCCCTCTAGTAACTGACCCAGAAGGAGACGCCCAGAAGTACACAGGCATGTAATTTTATAAAGTGTATATTTCGGTTTACATTTATCAATATTCTTAACAAAAACATAGGTGGAAAGGTGTAGGTAGGGTGCAGGGACATGTATTAACAGCTTATAGTCGTCATCTGAGGTGGTTGGTTCCCTTTAATATTTTGTTGCACAGCCTTTTGAGGCAATCACTGAAATCAAACGATTCCTGTAACTGTTAATGAGACTTCTACTCCTCTCTACAGGGATTTTGGTGACTCCTGAAGAGCAAAATGCTCCAGTTGTCTCGTGTTTTAGGTTGCCTTTTCTAGACACCATGTTTCAGCTCTTTCCAAAGATGCTCAATAGGATCTAGGGTCAGGTCTCCTAGAAGGCCACTCTAAAATTGTCCAATATTTTCCTCTTAGCCATTCTTGGGTGTTTTTAGCTGTGTGTTTTGGGTCATTATCCTGTTGCAAGACCCATGACCTGCGACTGAGGCCAAACTTTCTGACACTGGGCAGCACATTTCTCTCTAAAATTCCTTGATAGTCTTGAGTTTTCATTGTACCCTGCACAGATTCAAGACACCTTGTGCCAGATGCAGCAAAGCAGCCTCAGAACATAACCGAGCCTCCTCCATGTATCACAGTAGGGACAGTGTTCCTTTCTTGATAGTCTTCATTTTTCCGTCTGTGAATATGGAGCTGATGAGCCTTGCCAAAAACTTCCATTTTTGTCTCATCTGTCCATAGGACATTCTCCCAGAAGCTTTGTGGCTTGACAACATGTAGTTTGGCAAATTCCAGTCTGGCTTTTTTATGAATTTTTTCAACAATGGTGTCCTCCTTGGTCGTCTCCCTTGAAGTCCACTTTGCTTCAAACAACGACAGATGGTGCGATCTGACACTGATGTTCCTTGAGCTTGAAGTTCACCTTTAATCTCTTTAGAAGTTTTTCTGGGCTCTTTTGTTACCATTCATATTATCCAGCTTTTTGATTTGTCATCAATTTTCCTCCAGTGGGCATGTCCAGGGAGGTTGGCTACAGTCCCATGGATCTTAAATTTCTGAATATATGAACTGTAGTCACAGGAATATCAAGCTGCTTAGAGATGGTCTTATAACCTTTACCTTTAACATGCTTGTCTATAATTTTCCTTCTAATCTCCTGAGACAACTCTTTCCTTCACTTCCTCTGGTCCAGGTTGAGTGTGTTACACACTATGTCACCCAACAGCACAGTGAGGTCCACTGACTGATTATAAGATTGTAGACACCTGTGATGCTAATTAGTGGACACACTTTATTTTACATGTCCCTTTTGTCATATTATTTTCAGAGGTACCATCATTTCTGTCAAGGCCTATTTCATGAGTTCAATTTTTTTTTTAATTCTGTGAAAGCAGGATTGAAAAACAATATCTGACTTTCATTTGTTAATTTTCATAGACTTTTTATTTATTATTACTTTTGTCAGATTCAAGTTATTTGTGACCATTGTGGGTTTTGCTTTCATTAACTGAGGGGTACCAACAATTTTGACCATGTGTATATAAAGGGACCTTAAACCTTAAAATACAGTCCATGTGGACTCAAAATTTTTTCCAATCCGGACATCAGGGATGTGGAGCAACATTGATCAGGTCTCCTGATGAACTGCAGGGGGAAACACGTCGAGACAGCTAGACCACTGATGTAATAAGTATCTTGATACCCAGAACACTATATCTAGTTGGCTCTACCAGTATTGTATTGTAGTGCCCTAACCTGTGTGCAGACTAGCTGTCACCTGCTTTGATCAGAGTGTTCTAGTATAGGCTATTGATTGTATACTCGGTGACGCATTGAGTCTTATGTATATGTGGATTTAGTCACTCTCATCTATATCTATGGATGGTATGAATGGGCTGAACAGCATTTCACAAATTGATTATACATTTAGGCTCCTCTAGACCAGGGATGGGTTAAGGACAGAGAGGGTGAATTGGCGTGGAGCAGGGGTGTCATGCCCTCTGCCGTGGGATCGGTCTCTGCTGAGCAGGGAGATCGGCGCTCACCACGCAGCTCCACTGGTTCTGCTCACCCTGGTAATTTTTCCATGGGACTAGCTGTCTCCTTCTCTGCTAGGAACCTGCATCCATTTGGCAGGTCTCCTGGGAATGTTTTTGGGATGCGTCCTCCACACACTTATAGGAGCAATACACCTGTTCCCCATTAAGTCTCTGCTTGAGTGCTGCTGCTCTGAGCATAAAAGGCACCCTCCCCCTATGGGAGGTGCCCAGGCAATGTGTTAATTCTCTGGAAATCATTGCCTCTGCTCAGGCCACAATCTGCTGAGCTCTGCATTAAGAAGACTGCTGCATTTTTTCCACTTGATTCTAACACATCTGTCTGCACAGAATCCTTGGGCTGTCCAGACCTCACCTGATGTGAACAGGACTGTCCGGTTTCCTGCACCAGCTGCATCATCTCTCCTGGACTGATCAGAGCTCTCAGGATTCATTTCATCAACAGAGCCAATATTCTACAGTTCGGTCTGTACAGGTCGCCCCGCTGGTCCGGGATTCGCTGCATTCAGGCCTCCTGGTGTTGTGATGGGGCAATCCCTGTATAGGGTTTTATACTTTGCCGGTCCTCCACTGGTAAAGTGTTGCAATCCAATTTTCTGCCTTATACCATGTACACTAGTTGCCTATATTTCTCTGTTATCCCTACAAAAAGGCTCAGGGACAATCCCATGGGAGATAATCCAGCCCAAGTATGCAGTAAAATCTGTGGCAGAAATTGAAAGACAAGTCACACATTTCTGACATGGATTTAGCATCTAAAAAAAGAATGGGTTCATCTGCCTGTAGCTACCCATCATGGTTTCCATATGGAAACTGTATCAAGTCACTTTTATTATCCTAGAAGCTTATCCTAAATCTTAACCAGAAAATTCAATGCGATTTTCCATTAAAATAATGGTGGACTGATGATTAGTGATGGGGCCTTTTTGTAAAGTTCAAGTTTGTTGCCGGACATAACTCAAACTTGCATTCAAACTGCGAGCTTCAACTTTACAGTTATGGGAAGGGGCCAGGGTGTAAAAGAAAGCATATAATAATCATCATCATTATACTTACGAGGTCCCGCCGTCCCGCCATTGTGCGTCCTGCTGTCCGTCTTATCTACATCCGGGGCCACTCGTTAACTTCCAGGGATATTCACTGCAGTCGTGTGACCCCCAATTCTGACAGTACCGCGAACACTGCCGTAAACTGAGCCGTTCTCGACAGTGTTCGCGGTGATGTCAGGGTCACACGAGTTCAAAATTTAGTGGTGAACTCAATTGATCTCTGTCATGGCACCCAGCTCAGTCTGAGTCTGGTTGTTGTTCTGAAGAGATGCTTGTCTGTTCAGAGTGATGAAGCAAAGCTGAACATGCCGTGGATTACGTTGGAGAGAGGATTTTTTAGTAATGAAAGATGGAGTCCCTAAATGTGTTTTGTGCTTAATTTCTAATTAAAAAAAATGTCTCTGTGTTGTGGCTTTTTTTTTTAACGTTTACTAGAAATTAATTTCACGATAATCCAGGGAAAAGGGGGAAGGGATAGGTGCTGCTACTGGTATTTACCTTGGAGGCGGTTTGTGCTGAGGAGTGAGGCGTCTGTAATCCACTGATTAGATTAGTATGAGGAAACTCGAAATTTATGGTGGCTAGGTTTAATTTGGCTTGACATCATGAATTTTGGGCTCAGTATCATCTGACAATACAAAGCTGGTATTAACCTCGTTACTGAGCATGCCATCACCCCACTAGGGCCACTGGAAGATCTGGGTAAAGCAGCTAGAAATGGCACTACGATGAATGCGCCATTTCCAGGTGGCGGCTGCGGTTTTCAGCATGGGGGGCTCAGAACGTTTGGGCCTTAGCACGCTGAGAATCCCAGCCCCCAGCTGCCTGGCTTTAACTGGCTGGTGATCAAAATATGGCAGGAGCCCACACATTTTTTTAACTATTTATATAAATAATTTAAAAAATGGGATTCCCTTTATTTTGATTGCTAGCCAAGGTAAAGTGTTGTGAATTAATTAAGGAGGAATTCTGGTTGTGAGCTCACTCTGGTGGTTGTTGCTGGTAATGCTGCTGGCTATGTGTTGGAGAGTTCCACAGCTGATCTTGATGATTGGCAGTCAGGTTCAGATTGGAGTATATAGTGGTTTGAAGCTGATCAGTCCTTGCCAGTTGTAAATGTTCCTGTAGGTGTCTACACCTTTTCCTGGTTTCTCCTGGTCTGCTGAAATCCTTGCAAGCTAAGCGAATGGTTTTTGTTACTTTGTGGCGCACATGTTGTGTGCTTGTGGATCTGTTTTCAGTTTGTCTTGTTCTGAGTTGTGGGTTTGAAATTTAGTCTGCATATTTGTTTACCTGCTCTCAGTTAGGAAGTTTTCTTCCTGGACAGAAATTGCTATTCACTGTTATCTGCTATTTCCAGTATTGATGGTATTGGTACTTGTTTATTCTTGTCTGATTCACAGAAGTTCTGCAGATATATAGGCCGACGAGTCTTAGTGGACTCAGGGTAATTTTTGACACTATCTGCTGTTGGAGATTTTTTGATAGTATTTTAATACTGTCCGCAATAGTATTCTATCCTATCTTTACTATCTAGCTAGTGTGGCCTCTTTTGCTGAACTTTATATTCTGCCTGTGTGTGTGTCTTTTCCTCTCCTGTTTCCCATTTAATATCTGTGGGGGGTTCTGCTCTGAGGCAAGATAGCTTTTCCTATTTTCATCTCTAGGGGTAGCTAGTTCTCCGGCCGTGTTGAGGTTTTTAGGGCATGGTTACTTACATCCCACGGCTACTTCTAGTTGCGATATTGAGTCAGGTGTCGCGGTCAGTATAGTTACCAACGACTTCTGTGGAATCTTTATGTTATTCCTACGTCATCGTAAAATATAAAATAGGGAGGGGACAAGAGGCGCAATAGTGCCCTATCACTAGTGACACTGATGTAATGTGGTGGTGCTATGAAGCTGCTCACCTGTTCCAGTTGTGATCCCCACAACTGGTTTGAAGGCGTTTAGGAAGCAATCTTCCAAGCTGCTGCAGGACCTCCACCCACCACTGGATAGTGGTATCAATCAAAGAAATGATGGGAGTGCTGGTGTATCACGGTCCGCGCTGCTCCAGGGCTAAATAAAACTCACCAACGAGCCAGTCAACTTTTCATCCTTTTTATTCCTCCTTCTCCTACGCGTTTCAGCGCCACACCCGCCACATCCCTGAGGAAGGCTCCGGGTGTGGCGCTGAAACGTGTAGGAGAATAATATTATTTATTTTTACACTACTATATGTGTGACGGACCCAACAGCCAATGACAGTAGCGGTCACAGAAAATAAGCGTCTGTGATTGGCTGCTGGAGAAAGCTGAAACCAGGCCATACATTCTACTATACTAGAGTGTATGGGCTGATTGTGATTGGCTGCTCAAGAAATCTGCAGACACCCATTCTGTGTGTCTGTGATTGGCTGTTGGAGCCAGTGAAGTGAATATCCCTGGAAGATAATGAGCAGCCCAGAAGTAGATGCGGGATGGCAGGATCGGGACCTGGAAAGTATAATGATGATGTTTATTAATCATGTGCTTTGTTTGACAGCCCCTGGGCTTGAACTGTAACATGGATTTCCCAGGGAAACCTTTCTTCAGGATCTGTTCACGAACACTAGGTGTTCGGTACGGACCCCAACCTTTACAATTCGGGTTCGCCCATCACTTCCGACGATGACTGTTGTGGGTGCACCATGACTCACCCTATATGGGCTAATATAAGTCAACGGTTGTCACTGATGTGGTCTCGAGAGTTGTCCATTTATTGAATTTTTATATATGGAGATCACTGGGCAAAGATCTTAGGCTCGCTCCCTAGATTTTTCACATCACAGTGTAGGTTTTCTTTTGCTATTTGTATCTTTCTATCTGTTCCTCTATTTGATATCAATCTCATATCTACCAGTATCATCTAAGTGTCTTAGCTATCTGAGGTGTACTACTGTATATAACAAAACAGGTACAATATAAATCTATCCCTCATTAATAGGGTGCTAAAAAAATTATTAAAATGTCCCGTTAGCTTTAACATTTTAAGGGACAAAGAAAAAAATTATTTGTACAGTCCTTGGATGTGTTACACATGAAACTGTCAACTGCATCATTAGGTATATAATGCTCTGAATTTATGTAAATAGCTTTTGCGACAAAGCCCACACTATCCCCCCGCTTGTAGTAATCTGTGTCCTCCCACCGGGGACTTGAACACACCACCCACAGTAAACTGCATAATGTCTGTGAAAGGACCATCAGTCTTCTGGCCGAAGCTGTCCATACTCATACCTAAGGGTCAATGACCAGTAGGCATTAATTAATCCAGCTGGGTGAACACATTTTGGGCTCAATAGACAACATGAACTTGTGCAATATTTAATAATGATGGAGTAAACAGCACTAGAAGCACACAGAGCAGATTTAGCCCAATTCTTTCCTGGTGATGTTACTGGGAAATGCTAAAGGCGTCATCAATGTAGATACTTATAGCATTTTAATTTCTATTTCAGGTCATTAAGAACAAATCGAAAATATGCCAGTATGATTCATTTCTGTTGGAAAATGTGAAGTCTGTTTGACTGAAAACTTTACTTATTTAAAGGGTTTTTTTCACTAGCTTTTTTTTATTCATAGAGAAAAGTGATGCTTATAAAAGACGGAAACAAGCCATACTCACTGCAATCTGCCTGCTTCTCTAATGATCTGGGAAATTAGGGTGCCCAGACCACCAGTGAACTGACGGCTGAGCTCCCGGATTGCCAGCAGCGTCAGCTGACTGGTGGTTGGGATGCCATTAATTTTGGTCCAAACTGCACAATTATGTGCTGGTTCTGCACTGCTTTGAGAAATGATTCGTGGAGAAGGAGGACACACATATGAAGAACATGCCATTTATTCTATGCGTTTCGAAGCAATACAGCTACTCCTTCAGGGAAACCACAAATTGTGGTAATCCTGAAGAAGTTGGATTGCTTCAAAATGCGAAGAATAAACAGCATGATATATTTATTTATATTGCACCATTAGATTCCATGGCGCTTTACATGATAAGAGTGTAGACAAGGATAAGGTCAATATATACATGTAGTCCAGACAAACAGGAACATGAGGGGATGAGACCCTGTCCGAGAGGGCTCACAGTCTATGAGGGATCGGAGGGGATACAGTAGGAGGGGGTAGTGCCGAACATGAGGCGGTGTAGTGGACTGGGTCTCATTGCAGGTTGTAGACTTGTAGGAAGAGGTGTGTCTTCAAGTTTCTTTTGAAGGTTCCCAGGGTAGGTGAGTACCTGATGTGTTGGGGGAGAGAGTTCCAGAGGATAGCAGATGCACGGGGGAAGTCTTGTATGCAGTTGTGAAAGGAGGAAATGAAAGGGGAATAGAGAAAGAGTTCTTGGGAGGAGAATAGGTTGCGTGAGGGTAGGTAAGGGAAGACCATCTCAGAGATGTATAGAGGGGACAGGTTGTGAATGGCTTTGTACATCATGGTTAGGGTTTTGAATCGGGATCTCTGAGAGGTGGGGAGCCAATGAAGGGCTTGGCAAAGGGGAGAGACCGAGGAGTAGCGGGAATACAGGTGAATGAGTCAGGCAGTGGAGTTTAAGATAGATTAAAGAGGTGAGAAGGAGGTAGCAGGGAGGCCAGATAGGAGGTTGCAGTAGTCAAGGCGGGAAATGATGAGAGCATGAACAAGTGTTTTAGCCATGTCATAGTCAACTAAAGTGCAGATCCGGGAAATGTTTTTGAGCTGGAGTCAGCAGGAGGTGGTGAGGACTTGGATGTGAAGCTTGAAGGAGAGGGAGGAGTTGAGGATTATCCCGAGGCACTTTGTGTAGGGGATAGGGGAGAGAGAGCAGTCATTGACATTGATGGATATGTCTGGTAGAGGGGAAGAGCGAATTGGGGGAAAGACAATTAACTCAGTTTTGCCCATGTTCAGTTTGAGGAAGCGACCAGAGAAGGAGGAGATGGTGGACAGGTAATGTGGAATTTTGGATAGTAGGGAGGTGATGTTAGGCCCAGATAGATAGATCTGAGTGTCATCGGTGTAGAGATGATACTGAAGGCCGTGGCACTTGATGAGTTGTCCTAGGCTGAGGATGGAAATGGAAAATAGTAGAGGTCTCAGAACCGAGCCTTGGGGGACACCGACAGATAGTGCGAAGAGGAGGTATGGGTGATGGTGAAGGTCCGGTCAATTAAATATGAGGAGATCCAGGAGAGGGCTAGGTCAGTGATGCAGATAGATTCCAGAATCTGAAGTAGGAGGGTATGGTCAACGGTATCAAAGGCGGCAAGTCGAGAAGGAGGAGGACGGAGTAGTGTCGCTTGCTCTTGGCGGTCAGTAGGTCGGTGGTGACTTTGGTTAGGGCTGTTTCAGTGGAGTGATGGGAATGGATGCCGGATCGTAGGCGGTCAAAGAGGGAGCAGGAGGAGAGGTGGGAGGACAGTTCAGAATGGACGTGTTGTTCAAGTAGTTTTGAGGCAAAGGGGAGAAGAGATATGGGGCAATAATTAGAAACAGATGCTGGGTCGAGGGAGGATTTTTTGATGATGGGTGTGATCAAGGCATGTTTGAAGGATGAGGGAAAGACATCGGTAGTGAGTGATTGGTTGAAGAGGTGGGTTAGGACAAGAATGAGAACAGTGTTGAGGTTCAGGATGAGGTGGGAGGGAAATGGGTCGAGGGCATAGGTGGTGAGGTGTGATCATGACAGAAGGGAGGAGAGTTGATCCTCTGTCATGGTGGAAAAGCTTCCTTTGGATGAGGAGGGCTGAGTGGTGATGGGGAGGGCTGGGGGGAGTGTTAGCAGGGAGGCCACAGAGGAGGGGCTGCAGTAATCGAGATGGGAGATGATGAGGGCGTGTATTTGTCCTTTTCTATGGACCATTTCTCATAGCGGTGCAGAACCAGCCACAATTATCTAGTTTGACTCCCCATCATTTGTTTGCAGCAGCTGTTATTCCATACTCATACAGTGTTGTGTATCTCACAACCCTATCAGGTGAGCACACTACTATTCCTTGCAGCCTGCCTTAACCAGTAAAGCCCCTATTGCACTTCTCCCCACCAATATTATCATTCTTTTGGTTTAACAGAGATCATTGGAGCAGTAGCTCCGGAGGGTGGGCAGAATTTGGTGAAACGTATAGTATAAGATTTTTTTTTTGTTTTTATCCTCATTTTACAGGCACCCAGTAAGTTCACTCCAATGTGGAGGATTTTTTTTTTAATCCGACCAATCTCTATTCTCTTTTTAAACACAGCAATTTCACATTTTACAGCCAAAAAATCCTAGGCTATTTGGCAACTAAATACTGCATACTAGTATTATCTGACTTCTCCAGGCTGGGCATCCTGTCTGAATAAAGGCTCGTTCACATGTTTTCAGTCTATTTGTAGTCCGTGTACCCAACTGAATGCACACGGACCACACGGATCATGTTTTATGAAAGTCTGAATTCAATCTTAGGCGTTTTTGTGTCACATTTTGTCACAAAATTGCATACCTATCCTTACCCCAGCAAAGTGTTGTTTCCACAATGCTTATTTTTTCCTTGCAGTTGTGGTGCAGATTGTAGTCAAGACAAAACAATGAGCATGTCAACTGTTCGGGCTGACCCTCACAGCCATTGACTATAGTATAAAAAAAAAATGCATGGCACAAATGTGCACCAAAAAAGCATACTATTTGTGGTGCGTTTTCCTGTGACAGTGTGCAATTTTGAGGAAGAAAATTTCTGAACCAAAAAAGAACCGTCGGCACATACCCTTAAGGAGTCTTCTAAGCTGTTATCTATTGGGACTCATTAACCTGAGCTTAATGGATCTGATGGACCCTTTCATTTTACAAGTTTCTTTTTCCATAGTAAACGAATAGAAATTACACTAAATCTATGAATATGAAATTTACAAAAAACATTCTTTTGGCTAGCTGCCTTAATACAGTGTTCTATGTATGGGCAGCACACTGCTGCTACAGTCCCCTATTCCTAAAAGCTGTAACAGAACATAAAAATGTACCATTTGGGCTGAAATAAACCCATCAAAAAATATGATGCCCAAGTCCAATTTATATGGAAGCTCTCATACTATCCCTTTTCGTCCATGACTGACAGAGTGATATGTATATGAAATAATATCTAGAAAGCCATTATAAGTAGACCCATGAGGATCCAATCATGGAAGACAGCTACGTCCCATCGTGTCTGGTTTTCCATTCCATCCATATAATCTCTGCAATGCAGTTGGCTTTCCATCTCTTTAATGACTATCAATAATTCCTCTTCCTATGAATATATGACTTATTGCACTTACTATCTGCATGACTACTTTGACAACACAGAAAACCAATCTGCCTTCATTAAAACACGATTCTCTCTCTGTATAAAACTCATTGAATGCAAACCAATAGGACGGAAGAGCGTGTTACTCATCACATACGGCTCCCCATCGATTCTGCATTCAGACATACCAAGCATATAATTACTTTAAAGTTCTGATCGTCTTGTTTGAGAGTCTCGGTATGGGTCACTTAGAATACACTGCTTACACAATAGCGAATGTTCAAGAAGGGTCCTTTCTCCATGCACCGAGAGCTGAGCTCGGTGTGAACAATGAAAGAAAGTGCCCTGCACTCCAACCCTCTCTCAAATGGATAATTCCAGTGATGCTCCTGACAGCAATGCTTTAGATTTTGATTTATGTTCCTCTAAAGCTAAAATCAAAGATTCCATCTAGTGCTATTTTATGGCAGCTGAAATGATGAATGGTGAAGTCTCTCAGCCAAACGATGCTGCTGTGTCTTTGCCCTGGATTTTAATTGCTAAAGTAGCCAGTCATTGCTCAGAATTCAGTGGTAAGCACACTTTAGAAATTGTGGAGATGGCCGTTTGGAACAAAGATTGAAATAGGAGTATTACAACTTGTGTTTAATCATTCATGGGAGAGATAGGAAGCGCACACACACGAGAACTACATGCTCTACCTTGTATATTAAATTAAAACGTTAAGTGCTCATTAAATATGCACAATCCATGTTTATAAATTGGTTATAACACTATGTAACCTTCATTGATTAGCTGAATACACAACAGTTTCCCAGAAGCCTCTCTGTCTGGGCCGGTCTACAGGAGTCTACACAGAGTCCAGTAATATAATATATGAATGGCCTCTAACCTGCAGCTTCTCTTCGGCTCCTCTCAGGGAAGGCCTAAGGGTTAAAAAAAAAAAGCCAAGAACACCCTACTTCAGTGAAACTGAGGGTTCTAAGGGGTAAAAAACAGTACTGACCACCAATTTGCTTTGATATGATTAGCTCCCTAACTCGTTAATGGCCGCCAATACGCACTTAAATGGTGGTTGTTAAGGGCCCTTATTCCTAAGGCCGGCTTCACACAACGTTTTAATCCGATCCGGGGCTGTCCACTGTGGACCGGAAAGCCCTGGACCGGATCAGCACACAGAACTGGAGGCTAATATACACTCCGATCCGGTGTGCAGCCGCACGCAGCTGAAGCTGCTGATGATTCAGGACCACGGCTCGCTGGGAGCAAGTCGCGGTCCTGAAATAACAGCAGGTGTGCGGCCGCAGGTGTCCGGTTCCCGGATCCTCCTGGATCGGGGCAATCTGGTCCCATAGGCTCCCATGTTAGGGAGCGCTGGATTGCCCCGGATCCAGGAGGATCCGGGAGAATCGGGAGCATCCGGTTTGGGGAGATTTTTCTCCCTGGACACAAAAATCATGCATGCAGCATTTTTGTGTTCCGGGTGAAAAATCAGAGTCCTCTCGGATTCACCCGGACACATGGAAACCGGATGACAGATAGCTGCCATCCGGCTCCATCCGGACCCATAGGCAAACTATTGGGCTGAAATGTGATACGGGCCTATCCGGTTCTCATCGGATCGGCCCAGATCACAAAAAACGTGGTGTGAAGCCAGCCTTATTGTCAATTTAAAACAAATTTTTGTAAAATGTAGTTTTTTTATGTGTATAAGTAGAAAAGCAGAAAGTAAATATAAATCTTGCATCGCTATAATCGTACTGTCTAGAAGGATAAATCGGTCTTATCACTTTTATCGCATGGTGAACCGCTAAACAAAAATAAAAAATGAAAACAAGTAAATTGCTGGGCCTTGTTAATTCTGCATCTGAAAAATCTAAATAAAAAGCAATTAATAATGTTATATAACCCAAAAATGACACGGTGACGGTAAACCTATTTACCATAAAATAGCATTTTTACTGTATCTTAGCGGCTAAACAGATTTTATATATATATATATATATATATATATATATATATATATATATACCGTATATACTCGCGTATAAGCCGAGTTTTTCAGCCCAAAAATTGGGCCCCCTCGGCTTATACGCGAGTCACTGTATACTGTATACACTGTATACAGTATACATTGCCCCCCCATCAGTATACAGGGCCCCCCCCTTGTGTAGTAATCCTGTAAAGGAAGAGATTAGTATACTTATCCCTGCTGCTGTCCCACTGCCGCTGTCCCGCCGCCGCTATCGCGCTCCTCCGGCTTCATCCAGCGTCTTCCGGCTTCTTCCGGCTTCCTCCGGTGGGCGCAGGCAATGACGTCATTGTCTGCGCGCCAGAGGAGGAAGCCGGAAGACGCTGGATGAAGACGGAGGAGCGAGATGGCGGCGGCGGACAGCGCAGCGGACAGCGGCAGGGATAAGTATACTAATCTCTTCCTTTACAGGATTGCTACACAAGGGGGGGGGCCCTGTATACTGATATGAGGGGGGGGGGCTGCTGTATATAACCTCTGGGGCTGCTGTATATACCTCTGAGGCTACTGTATACTACCTCTGGGGCTGCTGTATACTACCACTGGGCTGCTGTATACACCACTGGGGCTGCTGTATACTACCACTGGGGCTGCTGTATATACCTCTGGGGCTGCTGTATACTACCACTGGGTGCTGCTGTATATATCACTGGGGCTGCTGCTGTATACTACCACTAGGGATGCTGCTGTATACTACCACTGGGGCTGCTGTATATACCTCTGGGGCTGCTGTATACTACCACTGGGGCTGCTGCTGTATATACCACTGGGGCTGCTGCTGTATATATCACTGGAGCTGCTGCTGTATACTACCACTGGGGAGGCTGCTGTATACCACACTGCTGGGGGCTGTATACTTGTGCTGGGGTCCAGCCTCGGCTTATACACGAGTCAATAGGTTTTCCCAGGTTTTGGGGGCAAAAGTAGGGGGGTCGGCTTATACACGGGTCGGCTTATACACGAGTATATACGGTATATGGAATCGCTCCACATTGGTCCGAAGGATAAAGACTTCTTATAGTAATATTACACGGTGATACGTGCAAAAATTAAAAAAAAATATTCTTTTACTGCTGTCTGTTCATTCTACCTCGCAAAAAACAGAATAAGCCTCATCTCACGTTTATCCTGTGCTCTCCACTGAGCGATTATATCAAGATTTTCGTGTAGATCCCAAAAAATGCATTTATGACAAAACCCACGACGGACCCACTCATTATAATGATGCAGATGGAGACACTTTGGACTCCATCTGGTCTCTGTTCCAGTGATGCCCATCACTTTAACAATCTTTTTAGAGCACAAGTGTGTCGACCACGATGTTGTGCATAACTAAAAAGATAGACAACGGCGAAACAGACGCCATATAGAGTCCAAAATGTCTCCAAATTCCTCATTAGTGAGTGGTTCCATCCGGCTTCATCTGAATCATATTTTTGTGGAATTTACATGGAAATCCTAACGTAAGTGCTCAGTGTAGAACACTAGAATGTGATCCCAGCTGTATCCCAAAAGTGATTCAGAAATGTGTTGTACTCCAGAATATTAGCAATGAAACTCATAACTTTCCCAATACAAAACCAACTCAGTCATCTGTCAAAAACTGAAGTTCTCGTGTTTCCTCTCTCTCTAATCTTCCGAAACCTAATATTACCATTTCCGTATTTGGTTCTATCATTACTCCTCAGCAGTCGTCCGCTGTCTTGGGGTTATATTTGACTCAGATCTCTCCTTCACTCCTCACATCCGATCACTCACTCGCTTGTCTCACCTGCACCTCAAAAACATTTGTAGAATTCAACCTTTTCTTACCATAGACTCTGCAAAAACTTTAACTGTTGCCCTTATTCATTCTCGTCTGGATTATTGCAATTCTCTACTAATTGGTCTCCCTTTTACTAAACTCTCTCCTCTCCAAACCATACTAAATGCAGCATCCAGGATCATATTCCTATCCAACCGATTCACTGATGCCTCTATCCTGTCCCAGTCATTGCACTGGTTGCCAAACCGCTATAGAGTACAATATAAAATTATCACTCTCACCCACAAAGCCCTCCACAGTTCTGCTCCGCCCTAATCTCCTCCCTCATCTCAGTATATCACCCTACACGTGCCCTCCATTATGCAAGTGATCTAAAACTGACATCAGCCAAAATCCGAACCTCCCACTCCCGTCTCCAGGACTTCTCACGAGCTGCACCAATTCTCTGGAACGGACTGCCAAGAACAATTCAATTAATTCCAAGTATCCATAGTTTTAAGCGAGAGTTAAAAACAGATCTTTTTAGACTTGCCCATCACTTCACCTATGTAACTACGGTATTCCTATTCTGTCCTTTTTCCAAATTTGGCCTCTTGTGCCATATGTCTGCACCCCCATGCACTATATAGCACTTTATCTGTACTTGTACAGATCCTGGCTGGTGCCCGGTTCATGCAGCGTTATGTAAATCCCCTATTTATTATATTGATGGCTGAACCATATATGATGGCCCTTTTTACTATTTACCTTTTGTGCCTCCCCTATTTTATCATAAACTTTAAGCTTGCGAGTAGGGACCTCACTCCTCATGGTAGCAATTTTTTTTTGTATTGTCTCATATTGTCTGTATCGTGTTATATTATTATATAGTAATGTATGGCATCCCCTCTGAACTGCAAAGTGTAATATGTTGGCGCTATATAAATAATATTATTATTATTATCTGTCACTAGAGATATCATGGGTTCCCACATTACTGGTAGAACAAGAACCCTGGAAAACTGAAAACTCCCACCCCTCAAATAAAATCCAGTGAAATTTGTGCTCCCAAATCCAAACGCCTCACGTATGTTGCATTATTATAGTTTGTAGAGTGCACTTAATTTACAAGGTATGTGTCTCCAGAAGCACAGGCTGAGCACCATGTATGGGCACTAAGCTGGCATGTGTGCAATTTTCAAGAAAAACCACCCAGTGTGGATGTTGCTAAATAGTCACTGCAGCTGTAGATTACCGTATATACTCGTGTATAAGCCGAGTTTTTCAGCCCAAAATTTGGGCTGAAAAGTCCCCCCCTAGGCTTATACACGGGTCATATACGGGGGGGCTGTGTCCCGGGGGCTGTGGAGGCTGGAGGAGGCGGGGGGGGCTGCTGTATGAGCGGCCCCGTCACGTGGGGCCGCTCATTATATATGCACTGCTTCCCCCTGTCAATCAGCGGCAGGGGGAAGCAGTGCATATGGCCCCCCAAAAGCTGGCACTGTCCCCCCTTGTAAGGCCCCCCCCCGCTGCTTATACATTACCATCCCGGTGTTCTGATCGGCGCCGCTCCTCGGTGCGTCTTCATCCTCCCGTCCGCGCTGGCTGCATCCGGGTTCTCCGGCTGTCGCAGCGATATGACGTCATCGCGCGACCGCCGGAGATCCTGGATGCAGCCAGCGCGGATGGAAGGATGAAGACGCAGCACAGAGGAGCGGCGCCGATCAGAACACCGGGATGGTAATGTATAAGCAGCGGGGGGGAGGCCTTACAAGGGGGGACAGTGCCAGCTTTTGGGGGCTGTTGGTACCCCCTGGGGGCTGTTGGTACCCCTGGGGCTGTTCGTCCCCCTGGGGGCTGTTGGTACCTGTATACTACCACTGGGGCTGCTGGGGCTCCTGTATACTACCACTGGGGCTGCTGGGGAATCTGTATACTACCACTGGGGCTGCTGGGTCTCCTGTATACTACCACTGGGGCTGCTGGGGAATCTGTATACTACCACTGGGGCTGCTGGGGAATCTGTATACTACCACTGGGGCTGCTGTATACTACCACTGGGGGGCCTGTATACCACACTGCTGGGGGCTGTATACCTGTGCTGGGGTCCACCCTCGGCTTATACACGAGTCAATAGGTTTTTCCAGATTTTTGGGGCAAAAGTAGGGGGGTCGGCTTATACACGGGTCGGCTTATACACGAGTATATACAGTAATTCATTAAGAGGGGTAATTTCTACAATGGGGTCACATTTGTGGTTTTCCTGCTTTTCTGGCACCTTAGGGGTTCCACAAATGTTGCCCGCAAAATCTGTGCTCCACTAACAAAATTGTGCTGCTTCCCGCTGAGCCGTCTGTCCTGTGGTCAAAACAGTAGTTTCCAATGACATATAGGAACTATCAAATTCAGGAGAAACTGCACAATAAATTGTGGGGTCCAGTTTCATCTCTGAACCCTTGTGTAACTGACAAATTTGCAGCTAATAAAAAAAATTACATGTTTATCACTAAAATGTTATATTACCACGTCCCAATAGTATAAAATTGTGTGAGGCACCTGTGAGTTCAAACTACTCCCCACACCCCTAGATGAATTCCTTAAGAAGTGAAGCTTCCAATATAGGGCCACTTGTGGGGGTTTCAGCTGATCTGGCTCCTCAGGGGCTCGGTTAATGGAGACCATAATCTATTCAAACTGAATTTGCATTCTATAATGCTCCCTATACTCCTGGAAGGGGTGTAGCTTCCAAAATGGGTTTTCTGCTGTTTAGGCACTTCTGTTTAGAAGCACGATGTGAATTTTGTGTTCCAAAATTGCTTTTGTGTTCCATGCTTCTTCCTTCCCGAGCCATGACGGTTGTCCAAACAGAAGTTTCTGACCACAAGTTGTGGGGTCTGTGTCCTCATGCTATCCCTTATATTGAAAACATGTGTGCTAAAGCAACATTTTAGAGGGGAAATTACAAATTATTTTTATATTCCTCTTTGCATTCATTCCTGTGTAACACCAAAATGGTTAAAAACTTTCCTGACTGCAGTTTTGAAGTATTCTAGGGGTGCAATTTTTAACCCCTTATTGCCTGAATTAAAATCTACATGAACTGGTATGATGTGAATATGCAATAGTATGCATTAAGGGGTTAAGGTGTCAATTTTGGGGAGTATCCAATATATAGACCCCTCAGAGGCCATTTAAATCTGAATGGTTCCCCCTATAGAAACATGTTTTGTAAATTTCTTTACAAAATGAGAAATTGTTGCTAAACATTTAACCCTACTAACATCCTAACAAACTAAAATGATGCTTCAAAAAAGTTATTATTATTCAAAAATGTTATTACCGTATTTTGTACAGCATGACTAACTAGTTTAATGGGGTTGTCCGAGCTTTGAGGCGGTTGTGAGGATCGCATATGCGACAGCGTGGGCACAAGGGAAGGAGGGGAGTGCACACACACCGCAGCACTGCACACAATGGTCATCTCCTTCACAGAGCTGCAGATTAGGTACAGTGTTGCAGAGGAGATGAGCACTCAGTGCAATGCGGTTTGATCAAAGTTTACATAGGCGAATGGGGGTGGTCATATTGGGGACTAGGGCGGGCCTGCGGCAGACTTGTTGAAGTCTGGGGAGGGCTTGTTGGAGATTGGGGAGGTCTTGTTGCAGTCTGGGTGTAAATGACCAGCTGCGAGGTTACAGCTAGGGTCCAAAACAAACATGCCTCTAGATAGAGGCTGAGCTGCTCCTCCACACGCTGAACTGTCATATCTAAGAAACCATGCAAAATGCTGTCAGGGTGTAAATTACAAACTGTTAGCATGTTGCAGCCTAGATATACACAGATTTATAAAAAAGACTGGACAACCACTTTAAGGATAAAAAAAAAATGTAATGTTTGAAATTGGAAAAATTTCCCCCATAACTCTAATAGTATCACAAATAATTAAAACAATATCGACCTAAATTTCACATATAGTAAAATGTGCTATGAACAAACAGTCTCAGAATCACTGGTATTCTTTGAAGCGTTCCAGTTTTATAAACACACTAGATGGTGGCCCGATGCAATGAATACATAGGTCATCTCCCGACCGCGTCGCCACTGACCTACGTGCGGCAGGATATGACCCGCGGCTACTGTCGGGAGATCAGCTGCTAGCTTGCATGGTTCAATTCCTGCGCCAATTTGCGGCGGGACTGCGTCTGTCGCTGATTGGTCGCGATCAATCAGCGATGCGAGATTTCCGTTACAGAGGGAGAGATAGACAGACAGAATTAGATGCTTATATAGTAGATGAAGTGACACTGGTCAGATTTCCAAAATTTGACCTGGTCATTAAGATCAAAATAGGCTAGTTTACTTAAGGTTAAAGGGGACTTTTCTGTTTAGAGATTAATTTTTCGGATACCTTAATTCAGGGGTGGGGAAACTTTTTCCTGCCGGGGACCATTTGTAACTTTCTACCAACCTTCGGGGGCCGCACAAAATTATCAGCTTGAAAATTACTTTGCTATATTCGTTCAAACAATTAATTAACTCCCCCTTACTGTGGCGGCTGGAGTGGCTTCTCTTTGTTGCGCCTGAGATGTTTGGTGATATTGATCTTGTTGCTTCTCATGGCTGCTTTTCCAGGTTTGCGTAGGCCTGGAACACAGTCAACTCTTTGTGATGTTTTGTAACTTATATGTATCTCATAGGAGACACTGGGATTGCTATATATATCACAGGAGGTGCTGAAGGCATGTACATTGGTGGGGGCATGTACAGCACTGAGGAGGCTGGGGCATATACAGCATTGCAGATGGGGGAATATATATCACTGAGGAGGGTTGGGGGCATATACAGCACTGGGGACAGTGGGTCATATACCATCACTGGGGAAACTGGTGGTATATACAGCACTAAGGACAGTGGGGTCATATACCATCACTGGAGAGGCCTGGGGTCATACCTTCACTGGGGAGGCCTGGAGGCAAATACAGCACAGGGGACAGTAAAGTCATATGCCATCACTGGGGAGCCCTTGAGGTGAATACAGTACTGGGGACAATGAGGTCATATACCATCACTAGGGAGGCCTGGGGGCATGTACAGCACTGTGGATAGTGGGGTCAAATGCCATCACTGGGAGGCCTAGGGGCAAATACAGCACAGGGGACAGTGGGATCATATGCAAGAACTGGGGAGGGCTGGGAGCATGCACAGTACCGGGGACAATGGGGCCATATACCATCACTGGGGAGGGCTGGGAGCATGCACAGTAGCGGGGACAATGGGGCCATATACCATCACTGGGGAGGCTTGGGGGCATAAATAGCACAGGGGACAGTGGGGTCATATACCATCACTGGGGAGGCCTGGGGTCATATACCTTCACTGGGGAGGCCTGGAAGAAAATACAGCACTGGAGACTGTTGGCCTATTTATCACTGTGGATGTTGAGGGCATCTACACATTGTGAGGCACATAGGCTGCTGGGGGGAGGCACATCAATGCTGGGGAGCACATAGGCTGGGATGGGGCACATAGGCTGGGATGTGGGTACATAAGCTGTGGGGGAGGCACATACACTGCTGGGGTGAAATACACTGCTGTGATGGGGGCACATAGGCTGGGATAGGGGCACATAGGATATGGGAAGACACATACACTGCTAGGGTGGGAGCACAGGCTACTGCAATGGGAGCACATGCACTGCTAGGGGCACTTAGGCTGCTGGGGGGAGGCACCTACACTATTGAGAGGGGGCAAAAGCTGCTGGAGGGCACAGAGGCTGGGGGTGGCACATAGACTGCAGGGAGCACATTGGCTGGGGGTGGCACATAGGTAGGGGGTGCACATAACCCTGACCGAACACTAAAAGATGTCAACTCGGACCTGGCTGCCTAAAATGTCATCGAGTGTTTCTCGTACCTCTTTAGGAACTGGTAGGAGATGTAGAGCACTATACCCCTCAATAAGGAAGGTGTGCAGAGATAGAAGAGATCCCAAGGTTAGAAAACATAAAACACGATTAAAAGGTGGAACATGTAAAGTACTTACTAAAGAAAAGTAGAGAATAAAATAGCCTCCTATTACTCCTATTGGAAGGAGAAAAGAGTAGAATAGATAAATGTGACAGCAAAGATATTGAACTTAGCTGGTCTCTATCTGACAAGCATAAATCCTTAGCAGTATGGTTGGAACACCAAGTAGAATCCAAATTGAAATATAGACAGCAGAGAAGACCAGCAAGGTAAAGGTATAGATAGTCAAATGTCATACATTAGATGAATGTTAATAAACAAATGGAAACACCTGCTGTCCAAAAAAGAATGAAACAAAAGTGAAAGATAATAATGTGCACTTGGACAGGGACTAAGTCTGCTGTGGCTCAGTGGATAAGCCCAACACACAGCACAGGGTTGCCAGATGAAACCCCAAGACATGACACAATGTTAATGGTGGCCCTTGTGTGGCGCCCCGCAACGAGTGCGTCACATGAGAGTATTGCATCCCAGACTGCAGATGTAATATTCTCTGACTAAGCAATGACATGGTTAAAACTCAGAGCTTCATACCCTACATGCATCACCAGCATAGAGGGCCAATAAGGTCCTGGTGGTCGGAGTGTAGGAGGAGAGTGTAGTGGAGAGCGAAGGAGGAAGGACGTGGTCAAGGAGAGATGTAGGAGAAGGGAGCTGCACAGTGCCATGCAGCCCCACAGACCACCTACCGGTTGGCGCCATCACCCGGTGCCTCAACAACCGGACCCCGGGCAAATAACCACGGGTTAAAATACACCCGCGCCCATCTACAACCGGATTACTGGTTCCGAAGCTAGCAAGTCGTTTATCACTGCTATGCAAACCAGGAGTGGAGGGACCGCTCTACAGGAGTACCCCACCGCCGCCGCAAACAGAGCCGTCTTACCAACGGAGTACCCACCAAAAAGTCCCAGGTTACCCCTCACACCGGAATGTATACACCGGCAAGGAAATTTAAGTAACCCCTTGTACCCGACCTTGGCACACAAAGGCGACATCGGCAACTCACCTAGAACAAGCTTAGAAAGGAGGAACACCGCGGAGCTCTGAAAAACACTGGTCATTGCCAAGTCCACCCAGTCCGTTACCCGTTACCTGTATACCATGTATCACCTGCTGGTTACAGTAAACTACCCGTTGCAGAGACTACCAGTGTCCGTGCCTTTTTCAGAACTGTCCATCTCCGCATGTTAGAAGTACCGCAGCTGCCTCACAACATGTTGTGCAGCTCCTGGCTTCGTGGACTCCCGCTCGCCCTGCGGGGAGCGTCCCATCTGGCTGCATCCCGTCCCCCGGAGACCCAAGCAGCGCCGGTGAAATCACCGGAATTCCCGCAGGTGGCGTCACGACAAGAATCAATGAAACCTTATCTGTTCAGCCAACTCTATTGATCTGGACCACCGGGCCCCACAGCGGCAGGCACGGTTCCGTGACAGGGAGAAGAAAAACACCTGCCCCGTGAAGTCCCGGCCACGGTGAGTCACTTGCGCCCCTGTCCGAACCTGACGAATGCACCCATGTGAACACTGAAGTCTCTGTATTACTTATAAGCGGTTTCTGACTTCTTTTACATGCCTGTGCTGTACTATTTTTAGAATGTTGTCTCATTCACTAGAATAGAACAAAACAGCTATACCTTGCATCACCACTATAAAAAAATAAGTATGGCCCAGATGTGGCACCCCAGAGTCCGGATACCACAAAGTCTTTATCTCCCCCGGGGGGTAGTGTCATACCTGAGAGCAACAGAGGGTATTCACACCAGGCAAACCCAAAGCACACAACACCTTTCTGCCTCCAGGCCTGAAGGGGGAGATCTGAGCCCCGTTTCAGGGTAGCTCACCTATAAATTCTGGTCTGGGGTGGAGTTAGTTCAGTTCCTAGGAGGACTGAGGAAGATATCCTGAGGACTAGAGCAGTGCTAAGCTCGTCCCAGGATAGCTAGACCTAGCTTGAGTGAACCTTAGGCAAGGGTCTGAGGAAGTCGAGGAGAGCCTAGGGAGAGGAACGGTGTCTAGATCACCCCAGAGAAGTAAGCGCCAAGAAATGGACACCCGAGTCCAAGGCTGTGCAGGGTCTAACGTCCTGGGAGCCCATACCGTAGGGTGGGGGATTCCAAGTCCCCCATCCACACCTAAGTGCCCGGAGGCAAAGCAGTGTGAAGAGCCCAGGAGAGGCCGCCAGAGAAGTGGAGCTGGAGAAGGACTCAAACAGCCTGTCATACAGCACACTGCAGGAGAGAGAGGGCCGCAGCTTAGCTTCAGCAGCCGCAGTGACCCGCTAAGAAAGCGCAGCAGGGAAGTCTCAGAACTTGCCGGGAAAGGAGAACCAGGAGTCGATCCCAGGTTGCCGGATTCCAGCAATATCATCTATCCTTGTGGCAGTATCACCAGTAAAGAACTTGAAGAATCAACAATCTGTGAGTCTGTCAGTTACTTCGCATCTTCCAACCTGCACCCTAGACCCTTTCAACATCCACTGCCCTGGGGATCCGCTCCACCCTTGGGGAGCCACTACATCCTAGCTGCCCATCCATCGTCCCCAGAAGTTCTGCAGCAGCGGTGGCCACTCATAGCCACAAACCAAGGGTGGCATCACAAATAATCCTCTCTATAATTCCCCCAGAACTCTTTGAAGCTGTACCCAGGGTCACGGAGCTGGGTCTCAACCCCTGTGACTCCACAGAAGCACCGCAGCCCGGTTCCGAGTACCCCACGGCCCTGGGGTACATCACAGACAAATGTTAACCAACCTGCATATCAATGTTAACCATGAAGAGACTATATGTGCACCCCGGTATCTTGAAATAGTTAATTGGCAGGGGTCCCCAGAGTTTGGCAAGCAGTTTAATATAGGTAGTCTATGCTGAA